>VYZS01019085.1:5389-20600 GCA_013400695.1 Neodrepanis coruscans | reverse complement strand
AACCCGAACTTGTTTAAAGCCTGTTAAAGGTCAGATCGGGGTGGGGGGTGGGGGGCGTGTGATGACAAAAGGAGGTTAAGTGCGAGGGGTTTACCGCGCAGATGAAGCGCAGCGCCAGGATTTTGGGGGGTTTGTTTACTGGCTCCTGATGCAGGAAACAAAAGAGCGGCGGGGTCCACCGGGGAGGCAGGCCCGGGGGAGCCGGGGGTGGCCCGGGCCNNATCCGGAGAGTCAGCCCGGGGTCAGCCGGGGCTGCCCTGCGCCCACCGGCGGCACAGCTCGGGCCGCGGGGACGGGAGAACGGGGGAATGGGGAATATGGGGAACGGGGACTGCCCGCTCCCCCCCACGGCCGGCCCTGACGTTTGCAGAAGTTATGGAGGGGGTTTGATTAATTAAATGGAGGGCTTCATAAAATACTTCCCAATAAAATTTACGGTTGTCTTAAAACTTTCTAAACACCGCTATATATCTATATATATTTTACCTTTTTCTTTTTTTTTAATAAAATTAACTGGGAAATGAGTTACTGGCCGCGGTTTTTGTGACTTCAACGATGACAGCGGTGCCGGCGGCGGGAGTGAAGGCACCCGCACACAAAAGGAGCCTTTCAGGGACAAAAGTTGCGACGGCTGCCAGGTTTCCCCCGCGGTGGCACCTCGGGATAGCTCGGGCAAGGCAGCGCAGAGCCGACCTGAGCCTTGCCCTTCCTATTTCACACTACAAATAGACAATTTCAGCCTAAAATCCCTAGAATGACCTCAGAGCCCGACAATACCATAGTGTTGAGGTTGTTGAGAGTTTTTTTCTTTTACGGTTTAGGCGCTACAAGTTCATTTGGATTAATTTGGAAGCGCTGCTCTGTGCCGGGATTCGTGACGATCCCTGCCTTTAGCCCATCTTCTCCTGGCTCTTCTGTACTCCCTGCGTATGCCAAGCCCTATCTCTTTCCTGATAATATTCCTATACTTCTCGTTGAATTAAATAATAATAACAATAAAAGAAATTGCTGGGTAAAACTGTGGCGGATCAATTAAAAAAAAAAAAAAAAGAAAAAAGAAAAGGGAAAAGCCGCTGGGTTGTTCTGCATCCCAAGGATTGAGCTGTTGTGCCGTCTACTGGGAGACGGGAAAACTACAGCCAGAAACGCTTCCAAATTTTCTGCGAGAGAAAAGTCCAGTTTTCGGCAATTTGGAGGGGCCAGAGGCCCCCAATTGCTCGGTAGAAAAAGAAGAAAAGCGACCCCGGATGGCAAATCGCAGAGGCAATTATTTTTTCCTTCGTCTACACCTGCTTAATTGTATGAAAACTCCACTTTTAAAGTGTTTAGGACTTTTTTGACTGCAGAGTGTGAAGCAATGACACGGTAACGATAGTTTGAGTTTACCCGTGTGAAGCAGTTGGACATTAGCTAAATATGTAGGAAAGGGGGGATTAAAAAAAAATAGAAGAAGAAAAATATTTACGAATGGTTTAAAAACTTCTTCTCCAGGCGGCTGCAGCCCGTGGGCAGAGGGAGATCCCGACCCGGGCAGTTGCCAGTGCGAGGATGCTCGCGAAGGGCAGTGAAGACGATCGTTTTGATGCCACTGTTTGGTGGGGTATCAGGAGGGCAGTTCACGCCAGCCCAATGCTAGTTTCGGCTTAGAGGGAACAACCACGTTGCTGCTTCAAGTTCCCGAACCTTTGCCCGTGCCCGAGACGCGGGTGCTCCCAGGCAGATGCAGCCGAGATGGGTAATTCCCCTCTCTCATCTTCGTGCCCACTGGGATCTCGGCTCCCGTGGCTCCTCGGGCGCTCTCCTCAAAAATATAAAGTTCAAGAGGAGATTAAAAAGAAAAAAAAAAGTTTTTATTTTTGTTTTTGAAAAAAAAACAAAACAAAAACAAACTTTAAAAAAAACCTTGACTTTTGCGAGGCGAGAAACGCAAAGATGCTGGGAAATGCAAAGTCTCTGTCGTATTTACAAAGAGTGTCAGCAGCCGACTGGACATACAGATAAAAGTCTAGTGGTCTACGTAAGTTCCAAGGAGTTTTTTAAAGCAAAGATCTCTAAGCGCCTATCCTCAGTCATACATATGCCCGCACGTAGCCTAAAGAGCCCGAGACACCCACGTAGCTGAACAATAGTGGGGTTTTTTAATTTGTTAAATGAAAGTATAAGTAACCCCTACTGCCACTTGTAGCAGACCAACTCCGACAGTTCTTTGCCTTCAGAGCCACTTGTCAGAGTTCAACAGAGGGTGACATTAGCCTAAAATATTCGATACCTTTATTTTCCTGGAGACTTTCCTCATTTCTGCTGGGCTAAATTCAGCTCCCAGTTCGTCTCTGAGGGTAAAACTTTTGTCTTTAAAGGAAAAAAACAACCTGCCTGTTTTTTTTTATTTTTTTTAATCAAGAAGGCGTTACGGATACTTTCCTCAGAGTACAGAAAGCAGAAATTAAATAATTGCGTGTCCCTGATATAAGAAGTCGAACTCCACTCTTCTGAAAAGTTGACCTAAGTATTTTACCCTTTCAAATGAGTCTGAAAATACTTGCGACATCGTACGAGAAGCAAATTAGCGAGTAACAAAATAAAATCTCAATTTGAAGCCACGGGGAATTGAATATTGGTGTCTGACAGTACTTCGGCTGAACAAGAGCAAAGCAGAGTTTTGTCAGAGCTTTTCAATTTGATGTTTTCCTCCAAACTAATTTTCACTATTGCTCCATTCCTATTACCTAAGCCCGTCTGCAGTTCTGCTAATGAGCCCATTACAGTATTATTTCGGCGTGCTTCTGATGCTGATCGTAGAGGATGGGCATTAATCAGAACGGGGATCTAGGGCTATTCAGCCCGGTGGGATGGGAGGCAACCCGGGGCTCTCCGCAGGCTCACTACTCCCTTGGAGGAGACTTCGTGCAAACGATACCATCTAAGAAAAATTGGGTGCAAATCACTTACGCTTTATAAATTAGAAAAACCAAAGAAAAATAAGGAGCAAAGCTCTATGCCCGGCAGCACGGTGCGGGACGGGGCTCGGGGCACTCCCGGGATCCCCAGCCCAGCCGGCACCGGGCACCGACCTATGCCGGGAGATGGAAGGGGCTGGGGAGGCAGAGGAGCATGTCAGGAACCCCCGCCCCAAGAGTTACCAGCTGCCCGCGGCTCCCCCCAGGACAGCCCAGCCCGCTGCTATCTGCAACTGGGGGTGCATTATCACAGGCTTTTGCATAATTGCATATTGACTTTACTAAATGGATCTGCGGAGCTATTTAAACATCCCTCTCTTCCACCCGCAAACAAGTCTCTCGGCAAGAAAGAATAAAAAAAGAGGGGTCGGGAGGGGAGCTACAAAAGATTTTCTAGTTGCTCTTGCTCCTTAATTTTTTAGCGTTTCTTTGGGCACAAGTGGTTCATCTCTAAGCGGTTTGGATCCAAACTGGTGCACGTGAGTGCAGGCAAGCGAAGGGGATCTTCAGTAGCGCGGGTGACAGCAGGATGGATGGCTGTCATTCACTTCGGGGTCTTAGAGGTGAGTACTTGGACGTACGTGTATCTTTGGGCTCCCCTGGATAATTTTTTGGCCAGCTATGATGGCTGTAAGAAAAGCCTATATGGGCACGTTTGTGTACATGCACATCAAGGACTGGTCTAAAGACAATTTAGGAAATAACCCTCCTCGTTAACCATTTTTAAAAGCTCCCTTGGAGGAGAGGCACTCAAACGCGACGTTCCCCTTTCCATACGCGTCTCCACTCACAGCAGTGCCACACAAGCCACGTCAGCCCCAAAACACAGAGCTGGGCTTTGCCTTCAAGGACAGGCGTGCTCACCCTCTGCCTGCGCTGCCTTGCCGCCCCTCTCCATCCTACAGAGGCAGCTGCCCTCGCCCTTGAGCCTCGCAGGGGAAGGCGGCCTCTTCCCGCACCAAGCCTGGGTCCCCAAGGCAGCAGCTGTGAGAAGCAGGCAGGGAGGGGAAAAAAGAAAAGGCGAAGGAGAGAAGGAGGGGGATCGGGGAGGGAGGCAGTGAAAGCTGCACTTTCCTCCGAGCAGAGCAAGCGTCCCCTCGGAGGGGCCCCAGACCCAGGAGCTGCCTCCCGAGCCCTGGGCCTCCCACAAGGCAGAGCAGCATCGCCTCCTCCGCAGCCCTGAAGCCACGGTGGGAGCAGCCCTGAATCCCGGCTTGGCCCCCGACCGCTCCATGCCGGCCTTGCAAGCCTGTGGTGAGAGGGCCGGCAAGATGCGCAGATGGGAAACTACAATGGTCTAGGGATTCGGAGCATTCTTCTTAGTGACATGATGCTAATGGGCACTTTCTGTGACGTGGTTAAAGATTTGCAGGGATCTGCAGTTGTTGAAGGGAAACCACAGTCAGAAGAACCCACCAAGCTGCATCAAGAGGATGTTTGCTTCCAACTTGCCCCACTGAGCATTTTTTATACCTTGAGGATCCTAGCTTTGCTTGAAAAGCTCTAATTACACTTTAAAGAAAATGCTTTCCTGCTTTTGTCCTCAACTTAGTTGTTGGGAACAAGACGAGAAATCAGATAGACACCCAAACTCTGGAAAGGGAATGCTTTTTACATGGAATCAGAGAAACATCTCGTAGTGTCATCAGCTCATCCCTCCCGCAATTTTTTTGCATTTAGTAGATTTTAGATCAATTGAGCACTCTCTAGTTTCCTCAGCATGCTTTGAGGAGGACTATCCCATATTCAACTTTTCAGTTCAGATTTCCAAATTGCTTCTTCTCTCAACACTACAGTGACCACAACCCATGGAAAATTTGGCACCTCGTTTCTGCCAGAGATATAAATCATCTTTAGCAAATGTGGACATTAAGCCACACTTTGGGAGTTGCCTACCACCCAACTCTTATTGAAAGTCACTGGGATTAAGTGCCTAAGTCACCTTTTGAAAAGGGCTGTACTGTTCTGAAGGCAGATATGCATCATAGCATATGTAGACATGACCAAAGTGGCTCTGAACCTCTCTGTAGCAGAGCCAACAACAGCATGTCAGCAGGCTATACCCAGCCAAGCAGTTCCCAGGGGAATTTGGGGACACTGAATTCTTGGCCTCACCCCTCTTCTTGCCTCATAAAACTACCTTTATAACTCTCTAGATGCAGACATGATCAGAAAAGAGCCAAGTTTATGAGATAGCATGCAGATGCACTAGCCTATTACTTTGGTTCCCCTCTCAAATTCTACTATCTCTTTTAGATCATAGAATATTCTGATGTGGAAAGGACCCACAAGGATGATCAAGTCCAACTTTTAAACGAATGGCCCATACAGAGATCAACCTTGGCATTATTAGCACCATGCTCTAAACAACTGAGCTAATTTTGGTTTGATCTTCCTCAAGTGCACCCGCTGAAATGGGACCATTTGCCCACATCCTATGTGACAGCTTGTGGCATTGTAGCTGAACATCTTATGAGCATGTGTGCCTGACAGGAAATCCTCATTCCATGGCCGGAGTACTTGAAGAACAGAAAGTTTTTAAGGGAATTGACCAAGAAACTACATCGTGGCACAAGAGGCAGAGCTGAGATGCTTTGTCTCTTGGGTCTCTTCTTGGAAACAAGCTGTTCCCACCCCTCTCTTCATTAGCTCACAAATAGCAACTTTGGACCTCTCCCAGATCTCTCCCCCCACAGAATATCTTGCTTAAATTATTTTTCCGATATCATCCAAGATCATATTTTTCCTTTTATGTTTTCAAGTTGAAGTTTATTATAGTTGACTGCATTGCTGATCGTTTGTAACTCTTTCTATTATTTTCCTGTCGTTGCTAGTATTTGAAATGCTTCTTACTTTGGTCCCCTTAAAATTTTATTCCTATTCTGCTCGCCTCATTTTTGTGCCAAGCATGTTCTGCCTCACTTTTATTCTCACCAAACTCGAGGATGCTCTCTCTCCTTTGCTGTGCAGCACCACTAGATCCACTTTTTTTCACCCTTTTCCATACACATTTTGCCTCTCTGCTGATGAAGAGACCCTCACTGGGTTTAACCAGTGCCAGCCCCGTTGTCCTTACCATTAGTGTTACATTTCTAGTTATTCTTGCTTCTTCTCAAAGCCTTTGAAGTCGTGTAGAGACAATTTGATTCATTAGTACACTCAGCCTTGCAGTAACTCTAGCTTCTGCTTTAGTTGCTGTATTAGAAGCACATGTTGGGTCTATAAGTTAGGGGAAAGCTCCACCATCTGTCTTCCTCACACAGTTCAGATTCTGCTTTGCCTCACTGAACTCGAGTGGCTGGTTGCTTTCCACCCTGGCTGGGTTTCCACACCTGGGAATGTCACCTCCTCCTCCCTTTCTACTGGTATGACAAACTCTTGTAAGCAATATGCTTTCTCTTTCTGTGTGCCTCCAGACTAGAAGCCTTTAAGGCGGTCGCATATGTTTGCAGTTCTCTTCACAGTTTTTCAGAAGAGCTGCAGTTGTCCCAAATATTTCCCTCCTGGCTTCACATAGGCTGAGATCCATCAGCAGCGCTTCACTAGACATCCTGATGGCCTTGCTGGGTCCGGAGGCAGATAACTGCTTAATTTCTCCTTCTGGCCATCTGGATGCAGGGCCAGGCTCCTCCACAAGGGCCACCCAAAAGAATCCTTTGCCTTCTTGACTCAGACGGCTGCTCCCAGAGCTGTGTGCCACACACTATTCTCAAAAAGAGACAGTGTTGGCATCAAAAATATAAAATGTGGAGACCTTCCTTGCTTAGTTTTCTGGTCTGTTCTGCTGCTGTGCTTCATCTCCACAGAGTGTAGCTCCTGGGTCTTTACCTCCGTTGATTGCTTTTTCAATGCCTTGTGGGTTTGTGTGTTCCTCCCTACACACCACTACAAAGAGCTACTAACTCTCAGAGGAACTTATCTCATGAGCATGATAAAAAACCTAGTGTTTCAAATAAGAGACCTCCTAAGAAGACTCCATCACAGGACCACTCACTGCTCTGGGCATGTAGTTTATTCCATTCCCTCTTTCCACTTTCCAGTGCCTTTTATAAAGTTCTTCTTACCTGCCTGACTCTTAATATAGATTTTGTTTAGGATGCCAAGCTGGCCTGCCTCATGTTTTCCCTTGGATCTGTTCCCTGCTCCTAACCAAGGTTGCCTATGGATCCTGCTTTGAAGTTCTTCTGTGACACCTTGGCTGCAGTCAGTGGCTCTTCCCTTGGCTGATGTCACTTCAGGAGTCCCTCTCCAGCGGGCTCGGAATCACATTGCCTCGTCTTGCTTTGATCAAAATGAAATCCATTTACAAGCGCCCGATGAGCTGGCACAAACAGGCCTGCAGGTTTCTAGACAAAACTAGCCGACATAAAAACATGCCAGCTTTAACTTCAGCTGAGTCCTTAAACTAACTAAGGTGATGGAAAGCCCAGAATAAAATTTAAAAAAAAAATTAATTTCAATTTACGAGCACTTTTTGTTTGTTTAGCTCAAATAAATCACTCATCATCAAAATCAATGTAAGATTGGGTTAAATCAAAGTAAATGTCCATACAGGGGGTTTTCTTCTAGAAAGTGAACTTAAAAATACACTTTAAATCACTTTACTGCTTGGAAAAGGCCCTTTTCTAGACACCATCTGTGTCCTGATTATGAATGGTGTTCAGCTCCAGCAGGTCTGGGTGAAGATGGTAGAAGCAGATGGATCTCAGTGAATGCTGGAAATTAGACTCAGTCTCAGTACCTACAGCAATTCAGTCTGCACGTCCCTCAAATCCCAATAAAACCTGGCTTTCAATGACTATTCCAAGGAGCTGAAGTGGGCAGTCTCTCTGTTAGAAAAGTTCATTTTTCTTTGTGATTATATCGGAAGACTCTGCCTGTGTTTGCTAAGTTATTTTCCCAAACTCGGTAAGCACAGCAGTTGTCTAGGTGTAAAAATGAGGGGTTTCAGCCTAAAAAAATTACCTCCACTTTACTGTTTTTCCCTTTCAAGTATTTATAGCTATTGAGGGCTATGTCAAATCATCTTCAAAGGAGGGAAGGAATGAAAGAAGAAGGAGGGTTTTGCAGCCAGGTGACATTGTATAATTCATATTTTCTTTGAAACTTCAAGTCCTACCATANAGCAGCATCGCCTCCTCCGCAGCCCTGAAGCCACGGTGGGAGCAGCCCTGAATCCCGGCTTGGCCCCCGACCGCTCCATGCCGGCCTTGCAAGCCTGTGGTGAGAGGGCCGGCAAGATGCGCAGATGGGAAACTACAATGGTCTAGGGATTCGGAGCATTCTTCTTAGTGACATGATGCTAATGGGCACTTTCTGTGACGTGGTTAAAGATTTGCAGGGATCTGCAGTTGTTGAAGGGAAACCACAGTCAGAAGAACCCACCAAGCTGCATCAAGAGGATGTTTGCTTCCAACTTGCCCCACTGAGCATTTTTTATACCTTGAGGATCCTAGCTTTGCTTGAAAAGCTCTAATTACACTTTAAAGAAAATGCTTTCCTGCTTTTGTCCTCAACTTAGTTGTTGGGAACAAGACGAGAAATCAGATAGACACCCAAACTCTGGAAAGGGAATGCTTTTTACATGGAATCAGAGAAACATCTCGTAGTGTCATCAGCTCATCCCTCCCGCAATTTTTTTGCATTTAGTAGATTTTAGATCAATTGAGCACTCTCTAGTTTCCTCAGCATGCTTTGAGGAGGACTATCCCATATTCAACTTTTCAGTTCAGATTTCCAAATTGCTTCTTCTCTCAACACTACAGTGACCACAACCCATGGAAAATTTGGCACCTCGTTTCTGCCAGAGATATAAATCATCTTTAGCAAATGTGGACATTAAGCCACACTTTGGGAGTTGCCTACCACCCAACTCTTATTGAAAGTCACTGGGATTAAGTGCCTAAGTCACCTTTTGAAAAGGGCTGTACTGTTCTGAAGGCAGATATGCATCATAGCATATGTAGACATGACCAAAGTGGCTCTGAACCTCTCTGTAGCAGAGCCAACAACAGCATGTCAGCAGGCTATACCCAGCCAAGCAGTTCCCAGGGGAATTTGGGGACACTGAATTCTTGGCCTCACCCCTCTTCTTGCCTCATAAAACTACCTTTATAACTCTCTAGATGTAGACATGATCAGAAAAGAGCCAAGTTTATGAGATAGCATGCAGATGCACTAGCCTATTACTTTGGTTCCCCTCTCAAATTCTACTATCTCTTTTAGATCACAGAATATTCTGATGTGGAAAGGACCCACAAGGATGATCAAGTCCAACTTTTAAACGAATGGCCCATACAGAGATCAACCTTGGCATTATTAGCACCATGCTCTAAACAACTGAGCTAATTTTGGTTTGATCTTCCTCAAGTGCACCCGCTGAAATGGGACCATTTGCCCACATCCTATGTGACAGCTTGTGGCATTGTAGCTGAACATCTTATGAGCATGTGTGCCTGACAGGAAATCCTCATTCCATGGCCAGAGTACTTGAAGAACAGAAAGTTTTTAAGGGAATTGACCAAGAAACTACATCGTGGCACAGGAGGCAGAGCTGAGATGCTTTGTCTCTTGGGTCTCTTCTTGGAGACAAGCTGTTCCCACCCCTCTCTTCATTAGCTCACAAATAGCAACTTTGGACCTCTCCCAGATCTCTCCCCCCACAGAATATCTTGCTTAAATTATTTTTCCGATATCATCCAAGATCATATTTTTCCTTTTATGTTTTCAAGTTGAAGTTTATTATAGTTGACTGCATTGCTGATCGTTTGTAACTCTTTCTATTATTTTCCTGTCGTTGCTAGTATTTGAAATGCTTCTTACTTTGGTCCCCTTAAAATTTTATTCCTATTCTGCTCGCCTCATTTTTGTGCCAAGCATGTTCTGCCTCACTTTTATTCTCACCAAACTCGAGGATGCTCTCTCTCCTTTGCTGTGCAGCACCACTAGATCCACTTTTTTTCACCCTTTTCCATACACATTTTGCCTCTCTGCTGATGAAGAGACCCTCACTGGGTTTAACCAGTGCCAGCCCCGTTGTCCTTACCATTAGTGTTACATTTCTAGTTATTCTTGCTTCTTCTCAAAGCCTTTGAAGTCGTGTAGAGACAATTTGATTCATTAGTACACTCAGCCTTGCAGTAACTCTAGCTTCTGCTTTAGTTGCTGTATTAGAAGCACATGTTGGGTCTATAAGTTAGGGGAAAGCTCCACCATCTGTCTTCCTCACACAGTTCAGATTCTGCTTTGCCTCACTGAACTCGAGTGGCTGGTTGCTTTCCACCCTGGCTGGGTTTCCACACCTGGGAATGTCACCTCCTCCTCCCTTTCTACTGGTATGACAAACTCTTGTAAGCAATATGCTTTCTCTTTCTGTGTGCCTCCAGACTAGAAGCCTTTAAGGCGGTCGCATATGTTTGCAGTTCTCTTCACAGTTTTTCAGAAGAGCTGCAGTTGTCCCAAATATTTCCCTCCTGGCTTCACATAGGCTGAGATCCATCAGCAGCGCTTCACTAGACATCCTGATGGCCTTGCTGGGTCCGGAGGCAGATAACTGCTTAATTTCTCCTTCTGGCCATCTGGATGCAGGGCCAGGCTCCTCCACAAGGGCCACCCAAAAGAATCCTTTGCCTTCTTGACTCAGACGGCTGCTCCCAGAGCTGTGTGCCACACACTATTCTCAAAAAGAGACAGTGTTGGCATCAAAAATATAAAATGTGGAGACCTTCCTTGCTTAGTTTTCTGGTCTGTTCTGCTGCTGTGCTTCATCTCCACAGAGTGTAGCTCCTGGGTCTTTACCTCCGTTGATTGCTTTTTCAATGCCTTGTGGGTTTGTGTGTTCCTCCCTACACACCACTACAAAGAGCTACTAACTCTCAGAGGAACTTATCTCATGAGCATGATAAAAAACCTAGTGTTTCAAATAAGAGACCTCCTAAGAAGACTCCATCACAGGACCACTCACTGCTCTGGGCATGTAGTTTATTCCATTCCCTCTTTCCACTTTCCAGTGCCTTTTATAAAGTTCTTCTTACCTGCCTGACTCTTAATATAGATTTTGTTTAGGATGCCAAGCTGGCCTGCCTCATGTTTTCCCTTGGATCTGTTCCCTGCTCCTAACCAAGGTTGCCTATGGATCCTGCTTTGAAGTTCTTCTGTGACACCTTGGCTGCAGTCAGTGGCTCTTCCCTTGGCTGATGTCACTTCAGGAGTCCCTCTCCAGCGGGGTCGGAATCACATTGCCTCGTCTTGCTTTGATCAAAATGAAATCCATTTACAAGCGCCCGATGAGCTGGCACAAACAGGCCTGCAGGTTTCTAGACAAAACTAGCCGACATAAAAACATGCCAGCTTTAACTTCAGCTGAGTCCTTAAACTAACTAAGGTGATGGAAAGCCCAGAATAAAATTTAAAAAAAAAATTAATTTCAATTTACGAGCACTTTTTGTTTGTTTAGCTCAAATAAATCACTCATCATCAAAATCAATGTAAGATTGGGTTAAATCAAAGTAAATGTCCATACAGGGGGTTTTCTTCTAGAAAGTGAACTTAAAAATACACTTTAAATCACTTTACTGCTTGGAAAAGGCCCTTTTCTAGACACCATCTGTGTCCTGATTATGAATGGTGTTCAGCTCCAGCAGGTCTGGGTGAAGATGGTAGAAGCAGATGGATCTCAGTGAATGCTGGAAATTAGACTCAGTCTCAGTACCTACAGCAATTCAGTCTGCACGTCCCTCAAATCCCAATAAAACCTGGCTTTCAATGACTATTCCAAGGAGCTGAAGTGGGCAGTCTCTCTGTTAGAAAAGTTCATTTTTCTTTGTGATTATATCGGAAGACTCTGCCTGTGTTTGCTAAGTTATTTTCCCAAACTCGGTAAGCACAGCAGTTGTCTAGGTGTAAAAATGAGGGGTTTCAGCCTAAAAAAATTACCTCCACTTTACTGTTTTTCCCTTTCAAGTATTTATAGCTATTGAGGGCTATGTCAAATCATCTTCAAAGGAGGGAAGGAATGAAAGAAGAAGGAGGGTTTTGCAGCCAGGTGACATTGTATAATTCATATTTTCTTTGAAACTTCAAGTCCTACCATAAGGAGGACAGTTCCGACCTCACACAAGTTATAGAAAACAGTTTGAAATAAAATATATTTGAAGCACTATGCAAGTACCTTCTCTGTGTGCTCAGTTCTTGACTTCCCACCCGTTCCTCAAACAGTTTCCTCTGGTGTCCTGAATCCATGTGTATGCCAGATGTGCACTGGCACTTGTACATATGCCACCTGTGCCCTGACACGCATCCTCCTTCCTACACAAAGCCATCCATCACCCCACCAGTTTCTAACCTGCAGGAGGGGGATAGCTTGAATTTATTTTAATACTCTCTGGTTTTGATTGATTTTCTTTGCTTTTGAGCCTGTAATTCAGTTTTGCTGCCACAAATAGTTAGCCCCAGAGTGGGAAGCTATGAAACTATCCCTGAAAGTATTTGGCTGTATTAACATAGCAGCCGGGTTTTAATACCTAGGTTTTCTTTCTCCCCCAAGACCCAGAGAAATAATGGATTATCAAATACCACTGGGATCACTGACAGAGCTGTTACCTTGTTGAAAAGAGGGTGCAGGGTTTCATGATGGGAAGAAAAGTCTGGAATAAAGAGATTTTTAGCTCCAACATCATAAAGCATCAGGTAACTAACCTGGTCCCTTCACTTTCTCACCCAGTGGGATCTTATTCCCAGGCTGGTTTTGTGTCAGCACAGGGAGACTGAGGCAGAATTTATGTCCACTAGTGTGCATTAACTCCTGTCCTAACCAGTACTAATTACCGGTAATTATATGGGACAGTGTTAATTCTTTTAGCAGCATTACCGCTGGCCTTACACTTCTGAAAGTGCCTTTGGGTGAGGCAGCTCTCTTTGAAAAGATATTTATGTGGGGAATAAATATAGAGTAGGTAATACACTGTAAATTTACACCACTGGGTAGCAGACTTTAAAGTCTCTAAAACACAGAGGTCTCTGCGCATAAAGACAGACAAACCCTTGAGTAAGAACTACTCAATAGAAAAGGTGGCAGGATCACCCTGTGTGATCTTGGGAAAGTAATTTTGATCTGGCATTTCTCTTCTGTAAAATTGGAAAAATAATATGTCCCTAACCCTCTCAGGGGTATAATATTTAGTTTCTCTGCCTTGCCAATCATTCTCTTTGCTTTTAAAAAATATTCTCCAAACCCTAATTGTTTTTATGTGTTTGCAGTATAAGACATAAAAGACATAAAACCATCATATTTTTCTATACTGCATTTTCCCCATTGTGCTGTACTGTTAACATGAGCACTTTGCTGTGCAGAGACTTGGCTATTTGCTGAAAGAATGAATTAAGACATCTAAAATGCTTCAGCATCTTGGCTGAGTGGCATTGCAGAGCTGGAAAGTATCATTAGGCCAAATAGCTCTTTTCTGCAGGAGTGAGAAGCCCAGATATTTGTCAATGGATTAAGGAAAACTGTTTCACATTCCTATGTGACCCCCATCCTGCAAGTATAGGGCAGGAGGCCACAGTTTTGAACCACCAAATTCCTTTCACTCTTGGGTCTTTCTCTCCCGACTGGGATGTCAGTATTCAGCTTGGGAAGTCAGGAGGCATTAGATGACCCCAGTCTGCCCTGGCACCAGTATCTATGCAGCTTAGCTTGGTGTTTCTTCTTCCAGAGTTGGCACAGTCATCATGAGGGTTCGAAAATATGGTCCTAGATGTTTTTGTCAACGTGACTGTCTCCTCCAGTAAAAACACTAAGTCAGGAGGCTTTGCTGTTAGACCACTAATGTCTGGTCTCTCTGACCCTGACAAGGGGCCCACCAGTCTGTCAGATCCATGGAGAAAGGCCAAAAATGATCACAGAGGGTCTGGCTCATTCATTGTTAAGTGGATCCTTGGTGATTCCCAACTCTTGTAAGTTTTCCTTAGTGGCAAATCATGGTGTCCTATGTCAGGGGTGTGCTAGTGCTGACAGATGAATGATATTTCAAAATCTGGCAGTGAAAGGCTGACTTGGTGCTCTGACAGGCAGCATGAGCTGCTGCTCCTCCACATAACCAGTGTATACACCAAGCCAGGCTGTCCCTTCCTCTGAGGATTTGCCATCTTTGGATGGGCCCTTTGCCCGTGGGTCCCTCCTTCAGTTTCACTAAGAGTTGGTGATGTTTTGTCATTTTCTCCCACCTCTGGCATTTCCTTGCTGTTGGTTTTTCCCTGGTTATTGAGTGAATGGTCCAGGCAGACGTGGCAGCACAGTGCCCAAGAGCTTGCTCCTAGAGTGCTGGTGATGATGCTTCTGCTGCTTCTGAAGACATGATTTCCTTGTCCATAATTCTTTAAGTCATCCCAAAGTCAGGCTTCCCCTTTTTCCCTCCAGAAGTAGTAGGTTAAGACACCCTTTCTACTCACCACACTGAAAAAACTTATTCCAGCCTTTTTCGCTGCTCTTGTAGCAGTGTCCGTGTCAGGCTCAGGGATCTCCAAACTCAGGCAGAGTGCCTCTTCCTCAGGCTCCTTTCTCCATGGCCTGTGTACTATATTTGGGGTTGGTTTCATCCTTTCCCTGACCATTCAGCTATTTGGAAGCATTTTTTCTGACCATTTCTCTTAACAGTATGTCCAGTAAGCTGGAATCAGATGTACCACAAATGGGTCTTTAAGTAAGTTATCTTTATATCTGCAGATGGATGCCAAGGTTCTTGACCCAGCATAAAGCAATTATCCATCTGCCTTTTGGTTTTTAGGTGAAGGAACAGGAGTCTTGTTTGTCCAAATACAGCATTATGCAAACATGCATCAGTGCTGGGCCTGGACATTTGGCTGTCTCCTCCTCTGCCCTCCCCTCATACTTTTACAAATAAGAGTCAACATTTGGCCTTTGCAATCAAATTGAACTTTTGCACTCGCTTCTCTCTCATTCCTAAAATTTTAGACTTAATNTACCTCACATAGAAATATGCAGCAGTTTCGTTTGTATAAAACCTGCATGAATAAAAATTTAATCTAAGGCTATCACTGCTCTAACAGCAATAATTTTTCTTAAAGGCTCAATACAAAGAATACTAAATACTGTCTATAAATAAGATTGTATTTAATAGAGGACAGAAGCAATTTAATAAGCTTACTAGTAAAATCTTCTCTGCCACTTTCAACCCCAATGTAGGTCTTTTTTCCTGAGTAAAACTGGCTTGTTACAAAGAAAACTTGGGCCCCAA
>VYZS01019056.1:0-19552 GCA_013400695.1 Neodrepanis coruscans | reverse complement strand
CGGGCGGGTCCAATGGGAGCGGCGGGGGGGGCGGCCGCCAATGGGGCGGCAGCGGCGTTAACCCCGCGCTGGCCGGGCCGGCCCCGCTGCGGGCGGCGGGGAACGGGCGGCGATTTTGGGGAGAAATCAGGGGGATTGGCGTGTTTAGTACACACTTTTCACATTTATACTGAAAACACTGCGCTCCAGCTGCGCGCAGCACCGCTCTGCGGGAGCAGTCTGTGGCAAAGGGTCCTGCTAGGGGCACTTGGCTTCTCTGTTTTCAGAATTGCAGAATTAGGGTTTTGAGTTATAACCCTGTCATACAGCATTATTACAACATACAGCCCTGTTATACAACATACCATGAGTGTATGCCGTCCTAAACAATACACCTCCTCCTAAAACCAGGTGTCAATGAATGGGTTGGATGCTGTGCCTCGGTACCATCCACAGAATTTGGCTGTGCATCCACAACAGCGGCAGATTTTTATCTCTATTTTTATCGCTCTCCCCCCGTGCTATTGAAAATAATTCACAATAATTTTTTTTTTGCTTGCCTACGTTCACACGCTGCCGATACAAGGTAACGCTCGGGCGCGGATGGAATTTTCAGGCAGCGCTGAAGTTTGGCAGGGGAGGCGCAGCGGGAACAGCTCCAGCCCAGCCCGGCAGGAGACACCGCCCGGCAGCACAGAAAGGTGCTGGGACTGGTGGGCACCGCGGCCACAGCCTGCACGGCCCCCTCCTCCACGGCTCCCCGCTATGCACAGCCTTTGTTCCATCGTTTCTGCTCCACTTGCTGTTCCTGATCTCTGCTTGTCCCTTTTCACAGGATCACAGACCCGTTCCAGGCTGGAAACGGTTGACTGCAATACCTTGGGCTACTGCAACGCATCCTGCACTTGCAGACTGGACTGTCTGAAGTGGAAAATAAATGTATTTATTTCCAGGAATTTTCTGCTGCCCTCCTCTGAATGAATACTTTTAACGGGACTTTTTAAAACCTCTTTGAAAAAAAGAAAAGGAAAAAAATCGTACCTAGTGCTTTATGACTTCCTGCTCCAAGCTTCCAAGAGCTGCAAGCAAACACCTTCACAGAAATCCACACATGGGATACTTCCCTTGTGCAATGTTATTGCTGGAGAGAAAGATGCTTAAATTAATATATATATATATCTATTAATAGTTAACAGTTTCATTGTTAGGGACTGTACCTCTGCTAACTCCTCACCCAATTAAAGTTTTAAACCTAACTACAATTATGGCTTTCATGATTAATGAGCACGTTAATATTTAAGTGCCAAGGAATTGTCTACAACTACAGGAACATTAAGAGCTAAGAAGTGGCCAAGTGCATTAGGTTATGGACAGACATGGAGCTGGGGATGGTGGGAGGCAGAGGGAGCAGGAGGAGGCAGGCAGGAGAGCTCCATTAGCAGATTCCAGGGAGATGGAGAGCTGAAGGAGCTGGGGCTGCCTACAAAAATCTGTAGGTTGTGGGAACAAGGAGTGTCTGAAGCTGGAGAACAAGGTCTGACTGGGGAAGAACAGCAGTCAAATGGCCATCTCAGAACTAGGGCTGGTGTGGGAAGGAAGCCAGAGAGGCTGTTAAATAATTCTGTCTGCTCCAGGAAAACCTCTGCGTGCTCAGGAGGAGAAAGCTTTAAATCAACATGCACACTGTCACCAGATGCTGCACAGATCTTCCTATTCAAAGAGGTGTGTGATCCAGGCAAGAGGCAGAAATCAGATTTATACAGTACAAAGAAATTCCTGAGTCAAGGACACCACTCAGACCCAGCCGAGCACGTTAAACACTGCTTTGCAAAAGCTATCTCTGTAAAATAAACTCCTGTGTCAATGGAAACAATAAGCTGAAGTTGCAGAAATGATTTCAGACAGGGTGATGCTGAGGTCAGGTGTCAAGCACAGACTCTCTGATGGAAACTCTTCAGTGAAATAGGTGCCGCCCCCAAGTCTCTATTCCTCTCTGCCAGGCAGTGGTGAGAAGAACAGGCATCAATGACTTGGCTTACTTATGAAGAGGAGTTCTTGGATACTGTGAAACAGGGACACAAGAGAGATGAGACAGAGACGAGGGAAGGGCAGGGTAGGGGAGCTGAGGAGCACCTGTGTGCACAAGGACTTCTCCCTCTTGCCAGGCTTGGCTGCACCCCATCACATCAGTGTGGTGGTTAAACACCTCAGGGGGCACCCTCCCCACACCTTCCCTGTGGGGCAACCTTGAGGCAAAAGGCCATTGTTCAGGGCAAAGATGCCACAAGAAAGTGACTATAGAGGGGCAAAGGGGTCCCTCAGTATATAGTCAAAAAGGCCAGATCCTTAGTACTGGGATTAGAAGGATGGGATCCAGGCTTTGGACAAAGTCTGCAGAAGTCTCCCAAGCAAGGACAAAAAGCCAAGTGTGACATGATGACTGTCAAGGTGACCAGGTTTGCTGGCACTTAAGGAGCAGACGGGCCAGGCAGGGCTTGCTCCTCTCTCCTGGACATGTCCAGAGGGAAGGGCAGCAACAAACCTCCCTTTCCAGATCCAACTCCAAATTCTACACCCTCCAGTTGCTGGTCATCCTCAGAAGATGAAGTCACCTGCTGACAAGTTCTGCCTCAAGACTCCTTAATCTGCCTCAGGGAAAAATCAACAGGGTTTGCATAGGTGCTTTGAGCTACCTGGGTGATTTTGCCTGAAGCAGATTAGGAAATGCACACCCCAACTGCTCCCCAGACAATGCTGGATACAGGAGCTACAATAAGAAACTACATGTGTCAGTGTTTTAATAGAGCCACCACACCCTGAAGCATGAAAAGCATTTATGCAAGAGATTAAAAATCCTTTTATAGTACTGTCAGCCTTATTTATACAGTTTTAAGAGCATAATTAAATATTTGGGAAATTTTTTCCTCCAAAACTATGTTTAACTGGAAAGACAAAAACATACATTTAACATTTAACCTTCCTTAATTGCTTTTAAATGTCACCACAAATTAAGCAGTGTTTATTTTCAGTCTAATTGACAGCAGCACCTGAGCACAAAGGCTGGAAGGGAACAGCAATAAACATTTGCATTTCACAAGCTGATTTTATACTCCCTGCCTCCCCACCAGCACCTCTGTGTACCTTTGGTTGGCCCTGTGCCTGCTCCTGTTCCTCTGCATGAGAGCTGATGAATCCCAGCTTCATTCCCTGGTGGAGCAGCCACCAGCTCACATCAAACCTCCTTGCAGAGAGAGGGAGGAGTCCTGAGTCCTTGGAAGAAGAAAACAAAAAGCAGCTGAATGAAGCCCAGATGTTTTTTGGGGTCCCAATGGAGTATAACTAGTACCTTCTGCATCCTTCCACCAGAGGCTGGGCCAGGAGAAGACTGAGAACTTGGGGATCATGAACATCTCATCAGAGCTTCACATGCTGGAAACCTGACAGGGGCAGTGATGTGGACATTTCAAATCGACTGAAAAATTAAAAACATCTCTTTTTTAAATTCAGAGTAATTTTGAGTTAAACATAACTCTAGTTTGGTCATTTCATGAAGCATCAGTGACCAAAATCAACTTTTGGAAGGTAGAATCTGCTGTCCCCGCCCATGGCAAAGGGGTTGGAACTAGATGATCCTTAAGGTTCTTTTCCAACCAAAAACATTCTGTGATTCCATGGATGAAAGCAGTGTGCATTGTTCTCAGCCCTGCCTAAAATATTAGGGTTCAGCACAGCCTGGGGAAAAGAAAGAGATAAGAGGGCCTACCTTGCTTGGAAAAACTCTACAGACACAGATAGTGCCAAGGAACAGGGGCAATACTTCAGTGCTGAGATTTTCCCTTTTTCACCAGAAATAATAGAAATGTCAGAGATACTGGACTAAAGCAATTCTCAAGCTTCTCATAACAAATCACTGTGCCGTGATAACAAGCCAGCCAGGCTTTTGCACACCTTTCTTCTGCTCTTTTAGCCCAAAATAATTCCAGATATTTGGATCATAACTAGCTGACTTTAGAGGAAACTGAGTAAGTCATGCAGAGGCTCTCACTGTTCTATCACTTTCTCAGCAGATCATGTGGATATTTTTTATCTGTGTGACCTTTATCCAATTCCTGGTCTGAAAGTTCCTTCTCCTTGTGAAGGAGCCTTGTGAAGCTTCTTGTGAGAGAGGTCAGAGAAAGATCCTAAACAGAGCCTTGAGAGCTGTCTGGGGAGCTTTTAAGTCATTTAAACTTGAGCCCAACTTGGCTGCTGACAACAGCGATGGTTCTAGGGATGAACGAGAATCACCTTCATGAAAAAGGCTTCTAATTCCTCTCCTGGTGAGACAGGACATCACTCAGACTTACCCAAACTTTATTTGAAAGGAGCAACTGATGCCAGGTGTCCTGCACAGGTACCAGGTGACACTTCCTTACAGACAAACCCACTGATGGTTTCCCTTCAGGGCTGTAGGTAAGAGCTGCAGAATGCAGGGTGAATGTCTCTTGTTCAGGACAAGGCTGTAGGGTTGTTCAGCATCACTAAATTCAGGAGACAACCCAAAGGAAATACCTCTCTGTGAACAGCAGTCCACAGGACAAAAGTTGGCTTGGTGGAGGAGCATCCAAAGGTGTTGATATTGCACCTGGAGCACAACCAGGAGAGGTTTCAGGGGGTTAGGGACAGGGAGAGAGCAAGCCCAGCCTTCTGGGGCAAAGCTATGCACATGTCAAGCCTAATCCTATTTCCATGAATGTTTCCTGTCTTGGAAGGTGCATCTGTCCATAAGAATTTGTAAGTTTCTATAAATACTTTTCATCTCACAGGTTTTTATGGCCAGCCATGCTGGGTCTGTGCAGAAATCCCTTCCTTGATCACTGGGATCAGGTTCACTCTTGAAAACGAAGCAATTGCTTGGCCTGTTCACTGCTCCCTGTGCAGGAGCTCTGCACAGCACATCAAATACCAAGATGAAAGCACAGAGCTCGAGTTCACATGGCAACTTAGTGAAATAAAACCATACTGCAGTTTGGCCACAGCCCTGAAATAACCACTATTTTGAGAGGTGAGGTGGGATCTTTAAAGCCTTTGATACAACAGAGCTCAAACTTCCTCTAGAATGAAACACATTTCCAAAGGTGGAGCGAGGATCTAGCACTGAGGCTGATCAAACAACACCACTCCTTCAGTGGGAAATGATTCCTGAACTGTAAGAACAACTGTATCCAACCTTGCTCAGCCACAAAGATCAACAACTCCAGCTCTAGCAAACTCACTTTACATGACAACTCATTTCTACTGCATAGTCTGTCTCTGCCTGCACCTCAGTTCCCCCTTCAGCAGACAATGTAAACATCAGAGAATGAAACACATTATCATTCTTGGAGGAAATGAATCCCTCTAGGTGATTCTTGAGGAGAACAGTGTATTTCCAGCACTCAGGTGTTTCAGACAGAGGATGAGAAACAGGAGAGCTCCCAGAGTGCCACCACCTCCCTGCAATGCTGGGCTGCACCTCCATAACCATCCACTTATTTCTGATCTTTAGCCCTTCGTATAAATGGGGATCTTGTGCTGATCCCTTTTCAACTGGGATGCCCTCTGGCCACAGCCAGCACAGAGCACAAGCACAGGAAGGCAAAAGGACACACTCCAGAGAGCCAGACCATCATCTCAGTGACTTGCAGTAAGAACAAAGTTGCTGCTCTGCATATTCAAAACACACATTTAGCATTAAGCCTTTTAGCTCTTGCATTTTTAAACAACAGTCCAGACCGGAAAGGAAATGATTAGCATCCTGACTTCACCTCAGCACGGAGCAGCTCCCTCCAATGTTTTCAGCTGCGAGGAAGAAAGTCCTTTGGGAAACTCAGCAGGCACATTCTTCAGATCTTGTAGAATATTCCCCAACATTCTCTTTTTGGCAAATGAGCTTTTGTGGGTTTAGCTACAAGATGAAAAAAAATATCTCTAATAGAAAAGATATAAAGGATTTTTATTTTTTAATCTGACTCAGAAGACGACAAAACTTTCACTGGAAAAAATTCAAGTTATCTCTAAAAGAGGACCTGAAGAAATATAATTAATGGCCTACAGTATCAGGAACAAGGATCAGCAAGACCTACATAAGATCCCTCCACACATCTCCACAGGGTGTCAGTGTTATTTCAAATTTGGGTCATTTTACGCTGGAATGAGACTAATTTTCTCACCACATTATTTTTATGAGCCTGCTCCTCAGAGAGAAGCTGACACCACAGGCTGCCTGTTACAGAGCTCCCACTTTCCTCCCATATTTTTCATTCAAATTAAATTAAATGCATGTAATTAAAATGAAATTTCTTAAAATGGGGAAATGTGGTCATGGTGGTCTGGGGACAACAGGAGACTTCAGAGGGATCTGCAACAGAGTTAACACTCACCACTCCAAATCCAGTTTGCTGGTGGGATTCCCAGTTGCTGCTGGGCAATGATCTTCCGGCAGATAATCCAGAGCCCTTTCACATGCACTACCCAGGGCTGTACATCCTTTCCCTGACAGTTATGTGGCCACCATGAACATCTCTGGCACTTCAAGAGACTGGCATGACCCATTCTGTGTTTTAGAGCCATTTGAGAGCTGACTCTGAGGCAGAACAAAGCTGTTTAAGTTAACCCTTGCCAAAAATTATTTTCCAGACATGTTACTAATGTGGCTGTGGTGAAACAAGGTCCCACTGTACTCTGGCAGCTGTGGCAGATGTGTGGTGTGACACACAATATCCCCACCGACGTGTGTGCTCTGAGTGACTGCCCAGGCCAGCTCAAATTCCTCTGCAGGGATGCCCTTAATTCCCAGTGGCTTTCTTCAGCTTCCACTGGTCCAATCTACCTTCTTCAGTTCTTATATAATAGCTCTCATTCTAACCCATAATTATAAGAGATGTACTTGAGGCACAGACAGTTGGATGTACAACAGGGATGAATCCTGAGTCTGGAACTCTCTACAATTATTAACTACTCAGCATTTCAATTCTTTATAGTATTATTCAGAAATGTGACATTACTTATCAATATTAAGGACATCATCCCAAAGAACTTCTGACAGGAATACTCAAGAACTTGCCTGTGTAGTGACAAGGCAGCATATTGTGTTAGTCCTGCAGAGGAGACGTTCTGCCTCAGATATCAGGCAAACAGTGTGACAAACAGTGGTGTTTTTCAGCTGAACAACAAACTTAAGTTGCCCCTGCCATGATTCTCACTACTTATCCTTCCACCCCTCTGCCAACCCTTCACTTGTGCCAATATCAGCTGTACAATAACCTGAACTGCAGAACTCCTTAAATAAAAAATAATATGTCATCAAAGACAGTCGGTATATATTTAACCCAGATATATTATCCCATCTAATTCACCAAGTAACTGCAGTCAGTAGAGTAGTTGTGTCACCAGGAACAGGTGTAGGAAGAGTGGTGGGTGGGAAGGAGGTGCTGGGCACTCAAATCAGTGATGTTGGCAAAAGTGAAGATCAATCTATGCCCTTGGAGTTTGACTTAGAGTAGCAACGAGATGAAACCCCAGATCTCCAAAAATACCTAAGAGTCCAATTTCCCATAGNGAGAGGAAACTGCCTCAAGTTGTGCCTCAAGTTTCATTTAGATATTAGGGACAATTTCTTCATGGAAAGGGTTGTCAAGCGCTGGAACAGGCTGCCCAGGGAAGTGGTGTAATCACCAGCCCTGGAAGCATTCAAAAAACATGTGGATGTGGCACCTGGGGACATGGTTCAGTGGTGAACACGGTGGTAGTTCTGGGTTGATGATTGAACTTGATGATCTTATTGGTCTTTTCCAACCTTAACAATTCCATGATCTGAAGGCAGCTGCTCCTTTCTGCTTTCCCCTACCACAGCAGAGCAGGGCACCAGGCAGAGGAGCAGCCTCACAGCAAGCCCTGCTCCTGCTTGAAGCTACCTGGTGGTCTGCAGAACATAAAAATATTTTGGAACAGCTGCACTAGATGATGGCAGAGAAGGAATATTGACTGGGACCACTGCGGCTGTTTCTTAAGTCTTTAAAAATGAAACATCATGGCAGCTATTTAGCATGGTTTCTGAAAATTCAAATATTGACAGAAGGAAGTTTTCCAAAGGATGCCAGCAGCTTTTGCAGCAACCCCAGTAGTAGAAACACTGTGGTGTCAGATGTGGGCTGCAGCACAGACCAAACCCACGGGCAGGAGAACTTCCAGCTGAGCACAGCAGCACTTTGCCCTCCTCCAAGATGTTTGACTGTGCAGTGGAGCTGGGGGTGATGAGGGCTGGAGGGTGGAAGGGAGAACTAAAATGCCCCGAGGAACTACAATCATACTTGCCAAATTCTGCATTTTACTGGAGAAGGGAGAGAGTGACTTCACTTTTTACCTCCCCTTCCCCACTTCCCCTGCCCCAAACAGACAGATGTGGCTTTGCAAGAAATTAATTACAGATGGAGGCTAAAAAAAAAGGGAAAAAAACCCCGCTCTCAACCACAAGGCTTTTTCCTCTGCAGACTTGAGGATGGATGGGGCGACCTGGGAAAACTGGCAGATGGAAAACCCATTACAGATGTGAGGTTTGGAGAATAAGGCTGAGGGACAATTTGAGAGTTGTAAATTTTAACTTTGGGGGTTTAAACGCATTGCTTAGCAACACAAAACAAATAGGAACAAGAAGCCTCACGAGAGAGACGCTTAAATATTTTAGAATCCCTATTTGAGGTGAAGACTACATTACCAGAGACTTGAGGGGCTGCTGTTCTCAACAGCTACAGTCAAGTCAGAAGGAAAATGGGGACTGTAATCTCATTCCTACACAGAAATGCATTCAATTTATTTTGGTCAAGAAAAGTAGTTATTTATTTGTTCCCATTCCTGCTTTGCAGGATCATAATACAGGGTGCATTTTTAAGTATTTTGCTACCCAAGAAAGATTCTCATAACATGTTCAGGTACATGCAGGGAAGCTGCTTTACTGGGCATGTATATGTTGTATATGATCATTGCTACCATATGTCTGACCCTCGCTGCACAGTCCAATGCCTTTTTATGCTGCTGCATAAGTCATCTCCTAAAATTCCTGACATCTCAAAGGATGGCAGGGGGCTCCATCTCCAGGGAGGGAAGGAGAAGGGTGAAAAAGAACAGATCACCTGGAAACAAGTGCTGAATGTTTTTCACTATTTCTTGACCATGAAAAGGGTAAGAGGGAAAGGGGAGGAAAAAAGACATTACCAGCTTTGGAAGGTCAAGTATTACAGTTTTGTTTTGGGTTTTTTTTGATCCACTGAAACATTGGAAATACCAAGGAGAGAAAAGCATGAAGCTTCTGAACCAGCCTCCCCTTCTGCAGTCAAACAGGAAGGGAACTCATTAAAGATTAAATAGAATTCCCAAGAAATCAAAACTCCCCATATAAATTCTTTTCTTCTAAGAGCCTGTACAAGAAGTTCTTCAAGTACATAGACACATTTATATACAAAAAAAGTAAGCATCACATAGTTCTTTGCCTTATTTTGGGATGTTGGCCACAGCATTACCTCTGGGATGTGCTGAACTGGTAGGAGCATGCTCTGATCCTCTCCTGAGCTGCTGAACATGACATCATTCTGCTGCTTTCATGAAGGAGGTCCACATTAGTGGAGTTTGGGAATAACCCAGACATTCCCACTTGGTTTTGCTGCTTGACATAGGCCAGGTCCATAGTTTCAGGATTTTTCCTTTTGTGTTTGTTTTGTTTTTTTTTCTGATCTGAAATAAGCCAAACACGCAAGCCCAACCATAAACAACTTGAAATAACTAACACTTGCAAAAGTTAAAATCAGTAGGAAAGCTCCTTGGCAGCTTAGAACTCCAGGCCAATAAAACCAGCTGTTCATATATATATATATATATATATATGTGTGTGTGTGTGTGTGTGTGTGTGTGTGTGTGTGTGTGTGTATATGTATGCCTATAACTTAACCTTCAAAATCAATGAAAAAAAATAGAAATATAATGGACACATCTTGCTGAATCTAATGTCCAGAAATATGGAGAGCAAAGAGTACTTAGAGAAAAGGCTTTCTGACACAGAATTCCAGAATTGTTTGGGATGGAAGGGACCTTGAAGACCATCTTGTTCCAGTCCCCCTCCCACTTACCCCAGGTTGTCCCAAACCCTTTCCAACCGATCCTTGGACACTTCCAGGGATGGAGCAGCCACAGCTTCTTTGGGCAATCTGTGCCAGGGCCTCCCCACCCTCATAGGGAAGAATTCCTTCCTAAAATCTCACCTAGATCTACCCTATGTCAGCGTGAAACCAATTCCCCCTTATCCTGTCTACCCAGGCCTTTGTAAAGTCTTTAGTTTACTAATGGAACCAGTCCAGAGTTCAAAAAAACCAACTGAAGACAGGATTGGAACAGGCTGCCCAGGGAAGTAATGGAGTCAAAGGTGGTGGTCAAAGGTTGGACTTGATGATCTTGGAAGTCTTTTCCAACTGGAAAGATTTTATGATAATGATTACTCTTTACTTCAATACAAGATAGGAGGAGGCCTGAAAGGGCTGTCCTGGGTCACTGCCTCCTGTCATCTTGTCTGCCATGAGATCACATAATTAATTCTGCTAAGGAGTGCACTTGGCTTTGTTTGCTGTTCCAAGAATGAGAAGTATCAACTTACAGGCCATCTGAAGCTGAAAATGTGACAACCTAATGTGACAAACATCAATGTATTTTTAGACTTACTTGAATATTACAGGTCTAAGGATGAGGGAAGTAAATATTTCTCTACAGATCCTCAGCAGTTTTATAAGCAGCACTACATCAGCTGAAATCACCAGATGTAAATACCATGGACAAGACTCAAAGATCCAACTCCACCTGTGGCTCATCTCCTGGTGTTAAGAGAAATTCAAAATCCAACTAAATATGATTTTGTGGGTGTGCTACAAAGACAGGGTCAATCAGCAGACAGTGTCTGCTGCTCTGTCTCTGTACCTGCCTGAAAGCCAATATTGAGCCATGCCTGGAAGAAAGGCTTTTGGGAAACTTGATCTGGAGCCAGAAGAGTCATGTACAAAAATCTCCTACAGGAAACATTTCAGATAGATACTTTTAGCTTGGTCTGGGACAGGAGCAGGGACCATGAACAGGCTCATGGTAGAACAGTGTTGTGGATACATATTCCCTTTTCCCATCTTCCTATCCAAACCCATGTAGGACTATCAAGACTCTTTTCCTCCACTGTCCTTGCAAGACCTTTGTTGTTTTTCTTTTTTGCTTTACAGATCTAAAAAGTGAAGAGGCATCTTTTCAGTCCCTGAATCAAACACTAGGTTATTAAACCACCACATATCTCGTTTACCAGACTAAGTTTGAGAAAATACCTACTGAAAGAGTCCCTGGGTAGATCAGAACCAGCAGATCACCTCAAACAAGGTAAAAGAAGTTTTCTTTTCTACAATCAGTTAAAACTACTTGATGAGATGGTAAATACATGCCAGAAACTGATGGTCTCATGTAAGCACAGACACCCCACTGCTGATGTTGCTGCCAATACCTCTATCCTGGGGAAACACGGGCTGGAAAGTTTTACAAAATTCCCTCAGTTAGCCAGGGGTCTAGTTCTCTAGGATTAAAAAGACAAGAAGCCTGGCATCTTACACCATAATAAAGCCCATATAATCTCCTTTATTCTCCTCTCTCCAAAATTCTCATGGGTCTTCACTGCACAAGGCAAGAAAACAAAACAGGAACTCACTATTCCCCTTTTCCAGCTGCTTTTCCTTGTGATGAAGCTTCTTTTTCCATCATGTTCCCTTACGGATGCAATGTGAGACTGGCCTGCTGCAGCACTGCTGCCCAGCCTGGCCTGCATTTTTTTGGAAGAGAGGGGCATAGAGAAAGCACAGTGAGAAGTGAGCCTCACTTGATTGGATTCTTTCCTGGATAAAGGCAGGAACTCCTACCAAACCCCACACGGTTGTGGCCAGAAGCATTTCCCTGGCCAAGGATGTGACACCAGGTCACTTGACACAGGGAGCTTAACAAAGGGAAAAAACCCCTCAGAGTGGGTTTGAGTGAAACCCTTGAGTGAAAACAGGCTTCTAAAAATTGCACTCGAATTAAAGAGCATTATAGTGTGGAAACTGAAATCTCATCAGATATTCCACTGGAAAACAGAAGGAGCAGCTTCTCCAAGCGCGAGACAGCGCTGCTGCTCTTGGAGAGCGAGAGGGAGTGAGCAGCCAAGGGGCTGGACAGGATGAACAAGCCTCACTTTTTCTGGATGCTGCTGAAACTTGCCACTGTTGGTGAAACCCTTGGCTTTGACATGAGCTTCAGGCCGAGGAGATAGATGTGGGGCAGGAGAGATGATGGGGAAAAAGGAGCATGGAGAAAGATAGGAAGGGAAAGGGGCTGCTCTGTTCCCAAAGCCCTGACTGCCCCATCCCTCCTGAAAAGGCCCCTTCAGCCAGACCTGCCTGTTAGACTCCAACCTGCCTTTCAACATTATGATGCTCTTTGATTTTATTCATTCCTGCTGGAGGTTTTTGCTTAAACATAAACAGCAGAGGATTTCAGCCGGAATTAAAAAAATACAAATAAAAGAAATAAGAAATTCCCCAAACCTCCAGGCACATTTTAAAACACATTAAAAAAGACACAACAGTACGAGCTTCATACATACCACAGCTGCAGTGATTCGGAGCAAAAGTAAGAAAGGTTGAATGTGCTACTGTTTTGTTTTAAAATATGGACTCACATTCAGGTGGGAGATCTCTACAACAGTGAAACCTGAAGGAGAGAGCGAGAAATTCAGTGATTCCCACCTTGATATTTCTGCTTCTCCACATGCTGGGCAGGCTGGACTCCAGGAGAGCAGAGGCTTTTGTGAGGTCTGCAGGACTCTGGGAAACACAGGCAGCTTTACACTAGGATTTACAACCAGTAGGTGAAGAACAACTCCAAAGGTGTTTTATTACTTGTGATGAGGGACTATCAAAGAAGCCACAGGCTACTTTGCCAACTGTTTGGTGTTATTTCTTTAGCTCTTATTGGCAGCACTCTTGGCTATTGCACTATTTTTCTTTCCCCTCCCACTCGCTTATCTTTCATCTTCCAGCCTCCAACATTAACTCAGTTGCAAAGCACTGTATGTTGGAAATTAATCCACACAGACGCTGAAGAAATTCAGCAGCTAAAAAAAAAAATAAAAAGAAAAGAGGTAGCAGCTCAAGCTCCTGAAACACACAGAGGCCAGGATGCTGCTCCAGCACTTTACCACAACACTGGTTGCACAAAGAGAAAATGAGTACCTTTAGTTGTCCTAAATGAGTTACCAGTAAAGGCAGAGGCTCTTTTGCATAGCTTTTGACATTCCTATTTTCTGGTCTGAAACACAGCCAAAGGATGAACAGTTTTCCTTTGGTAGGCACAGGGCTTTAACATGTCCCACTTTGTGATTAGCAGTAATATCCTCGTTTCTTGATTCTTTTGACATAATGAATGGAATCAGATAACCAAACACTGTGTAGAAACCTTGTATAACTAACCAGATTCTTCTGCTTTTAGCATTTTTGAAATACTGCCTAAAATAAAACCTCAGCTTGCCCCATGAGTGGCACATGTACAATTGCTGTGAGAGACAAAGATTTGCCAGATTAAGAAACGTAAATGAATATTGACTGACACTTGTTTGCCCTGTGTGAAAATAAAGAGGCCCAAATCAGGTTGGTTGTGTTAAAGCATCAATAGACATGGACTAACTGCCTGTGTAACTTAAACAAAAATGAAGAGAGAGAGGTGGTATACCCTGTTAATTTGTGCTGGAGGATTTAAAAACAAATAACATCTATTAATATTTTCTAGCTTGTATGTGCAGATGTTTTACTTTTTGCAACACTATTTCAAGTCAAACCCAGATGGTGTAAATCAAGCTGTAATGCTCATTAAATGTATTTTTAAAACAAGCATGTGTTCCATCCCTTCCAGCATTCCTCGAGGTTCAGGAGGGCAGAGCACCCACCCTGAGCAGGGACTGCAGGTGCCACACTTGACCCTGGCAAGGAAACACAGTTCCAGCAGTGGATCTCTGCAAAGGGCTCCCCCCCAGCCAAGACTGAGACTTCCAGACCGGTGTCTGAAACAGAAGGCACTGGTGTGTGCAAAATGAACCCACTTTCTGAGCTGACAAGAGCTACAAGTATTGGACCATGTAGGTACATCTTTTTAGAAACAAATATATTTTTTCCCCTCAACTGAGAGTTACAAGGCATTTTGGATACCAAAAGTGAATAACCATTTTTCTTTTTTTTTTAAATTCTACCTTCCCTAAGAATTCTTGATGATTATAAAATTTCCTTTCCCATAGATTATATTGTTTCTATTGACCATTCAATTCTATACAGACCACTATGTAAATGACCAGTCAAATCCAAGCAAATATCCACCTTGTTTTTCCAATCCCACCATGACTTTTGTACTTACTTCTGTTTATTTTCAATTTTCCAATGCCTTTTCTTGGTCTTGCAACTGCTTTAACTTGTTGCTACAGTCCTTTCTACCACCAAGTTGTTTAAAAGAAACACTTTTATGTAATAAAATGTAAAAAACCCAAACCCCAGCAGATAGAAAACTGCAGTCCAGTGTAAATCATGATGGGACATTGATAATATATGAACCTTATTCATGCCAGATAAAACAACAAATCCTCATTTAACACACCAAATAATTTATCCTCAGCCAGAAAGACACTCAGTCAGACATTCAAACAGCCGTCTTTGTACACACGGAGAAGCTGCCAAGTCTCCATACTTGAATGATCTCATAGACTCTGGAAAAAAAAAAGAAAACCAACACATTTTACCATCCTAGCTGAATACACAGGGGCAGAAAAGGATCGACTTGAAAACATTTTAGTGGTTTGCATCCTCATGCAGATCTGGAATCAAGTGTGGGGAAAAATTACGACCACAAAGTCGCAGAAATATAACAGACCTAAGCAAAATCCCTTTGAAGTGTCTGGCCTGTAATGGTGCTATCAGTGAAGAATAACCACTCTTCAATAATTACTGCTGTTCTCTCTCCTACTCACACCAAGCATAACTCATACTCATTTCTCAAAAAAGGAAAAGAGAGACTACTAAGAGCACATAGTGACAGGACAAAGGGAATGGCTTCCCACTGCCAGGGGGCAGGGTTAGATGGGATATCGAGGAGCAATTCTTCCCTGTGAGGGTGGTGAGGACCTGGCACAGGTTGCCCAGAGAAGCTGTGGCTGCCCCATCCCTGGATGTGTCCAGGGGGGTAGAAGGTCCCTTCCAAACCAAACTATTCCAGGATTCTATGAAAAGGCTTGCAGCAAATGATAACTACCGTTGGAGAAGTTAAAGTGTAAAGGCAGTAAAGTTCCCCTCTGAATCATCTGACAAAGGTGATCAGTTTTCACCTATGATACCTTTCCCTTTTGGTGTGAGGCATTGCTGAGTTAGAAGGGGAAGGAGAACGGGGGACAACATGAATACAACTAAACAAGAGGACATTGATCCATGTGCTGCTACCTGGGAGAAATATCTGTGTGCAACATCCAGTTGGCTTGGGCTTAGCACTGAGCACAGATAGTTACTGAGCTCAGCTTGATTCCCAGCTGTGTACACTGGACCTGATCCTCCACTTGGGTAAATTTCCACAGCTCAATTAGGCTGTGAATGATGACAATTTTACCAGCTGGAGACTGGCTACATTCGGGGTTTCCAAAAACACTGCGGTGCCTTTCATCCTGCAACTGCACATGTGAAACCAGCGCTGAAAGAGCACACGAGGTACATCTTGCCCTGCTCAGATGAGACATGGGCAAGCAGAAATCTTTTAAATTAAACACCAACTGATGGGCCTGGATTTCAACTTTGCCAGTTCCTAGGTCAGGATGGACTCAACTTCCAAATATGCCACATACTCAAATAGTCCATTATAGCACTGGAAATCTTGTCCCTGCAAGTGTAAAGCCAGGCACCCAATATGCACAACCAGTCTTTAGAAAAAGCAACACTCACATAGGCAAAAGTCACTTGCTTTGCCTCACATAGTGAATAAACTGTACAACATGGAAAAAGAGTAGGAACGTTACAGAGAGAGAGTGTGAATTTTCTTGAAGCCTTACATCCTGTTATCTACAGTTTAACTTGGTATTTCACCACGCTGCTTTTCATAAACTAGGAAAGTGACATCAGATGAGAGATTCAGCTCTGTCTCAGCATCTCTCACCCCATCCAGCCTCTCTGTGCTGCTCCCATGACGCAAGGCCTCCAGAATTCCACAACATTCACCCCCAAGATGGGAATGGCAGTGGCACTGTCATGTTTTGTGTGCCTGGATATGTGGGGTATAACCTCAGCTCTGTGTCTGTGTGGGAATACCCAGGTAGCTGTGCCAGGCCATCCCACCCCCTGCACACCTGCAGGTACTCCATGCTCAGCCCATAGCTCTGGAATCTCTCTCTCCACTCCTCTCTGCATAAATCAAGCAGCAGGGAGGCTCAGAAACATGACGAATACGTTGGCTAGAATATCTCCTGCTGTAAAGACACAGGAGGAAGGGGGATACTAAACTAACCTTGCCTTGGATGGAAAAGCAGCTGGAATTTAATGTTCTTGGAAGCCAGCCCTGGCTGTTCAGACATGGATCTGCCAGGGAAGTCCCCAACGGAGGCATTGCTCATTCTCCAAAACTAAAACGTCAAGAGAAAGCGCTGGAAATCATTAAGCACTCTGTTCAACATGTCTTGAACAATCTCAGGCAGGGGAGGGGGGAAAAAAAAGCCTCTTGACCACTAACAAAACGGAGAAAAATTCTCAGTGCTAATATAAAACAGAGGGGGGACCATAAGCAATCTGAACTGGAATTTTGCTTAATCGTGTCAATCTGAAATGATACAACATCAAACCAGCCTTAAAAAGATGACAAGAAGGAAAAGAAAAGTAAGAAAAGATAGATAAACAGAAACGTATTTGCCCTGGGCTTTCAGGGTCTTCACTACCACAGCCCACCCTGTGCAGCTGCCCTGCACCAGCTACACACGTGGCCAACTGTGCTTGGTCACCAGGAACTCCAAGAGGTAGGGAAATGGTGATCCCACAGAAGGCTGCAAGGAAAACCCTTCCTCGCAGCTCCCACAGAAGCCATGGCTCACTGGCACAAACCCCACTTGGAAGTACGTCACTACTTTTTCCTAGGGTTCAAATTAAAAAGAAAGGAGGTAATTTTGCCATCTGCTGCTGAAGTGCAGCTCTAGAAAAAGCGTGTGTGAGTTTTAACCTCACACCGATTTAGACACACACACACCAACTGGTTATTATGAAAATACACTTCTGGAGCTGGTATTTCCCAGCCTTTCCAGGGTGAGGGAAGGTTTCCTTACAGATGTCCTGCTTCTCCAAACTTTGCTACAGCGAGGTGCCTTCTGAATCACTGACACAAAGGGAGAATCAGTGTGGAAATACAGACCACAGGCACCTCCACCTTCCATTAGAAATACAAATGATTAAGTCATTCCCATCGAAATAACTAAAACCCCATTGGCTATTTTTTGAAGAACAGAAGGAAACTTGGTAAGTGGCAGGTTAAATTGGATAGGGGTTTTCTGTTTGATGGTAGAAAGATCTGTATGTCCCAACAAAATAAAGTTCTCTATTTCAGGAGCTGGGTAAACTGGTTGCTCAGTGTTGGCTAAACTGGTTGCTTACTGTTGGCTGATCCAAGAGGTGTCAGAAACAATTTCTCTTTTTTTATGTGAGATCCAGAAAGCTTTTGGCAATCTCTTTTGGATGAAAGCTGTATCAAGGAAAAAAAGAATAAATCATTGTACTCAAAGTATCAAACTCTCAGGAATCAACTAAATTCTCCACATTAGCTAAACTTGATTTTTTTTTTTTTCCCAGTTAGGATCAGTAGCATTTCTGGGAAAACACAGGTAACAACATTTTTCTGAATGGTCCTACTGAGAACTCCTGCAGGCTGATGAAGCATTTCAGTCTCATGGCAACAGAAAACTAGACTTCATCCTATCTCCTGAATGCCTGGAATTCTGCCTAAAAAGCTGCTACACAGCAGACGGAAGGGACAGGTTTTAAAGAAGGCTGGAAGATGACAACCCCTGAAAGCAGCCCTGAGGGTATCCTGGCACAGCTGCTCCACTTCCTTGAGGGCTGGGGAAGGAAACAGGACAAACAGAAGCCTGAGGTACTAAAGAGGATTTCCCCAATTTTTTTATACACATGTATGAATGGACACATTCCAGCAGAAAAGAGAGATACTGCTTTAAAAGAAAAGTAGCGACAAAAAGAGAAACAGCCTTTGTGCATTGGGATGAGACACCTCTTCCCAGACCAGGCTTCCAAGCAGAAACAAGCCACATTTATTCCAATATCTCGCAGCATACACTGGGTTTAAATTGATAGAATTTAAAAAAAAAATTAAGTTCTATCCTCCCACTAGCTGACTGGTTTAGCAATTTTCATCTAAAGCAGCAGCAGATCACCAAGACAAACATATTCACAAGGATTTCCTGTCAAAAATCACTCTAATACAAACATATTTTAGTGGCAGAAAAAAAAGCTCCCTACTGACACCAGTAGAACACTATTTCCATCTAAAATGAAGAGCGTGGCAACTTCAGTTTTAATGGAAATTAAAGTGTGCTGGCACTGTCAACTGACTGTAAAGCAACNGTACTAATATGCTATTTTAAAAAAGTACCTTTAGAAGCTCAATTTTCCTTCAGCATTTAACAGTCTGAGACTGTTCCTAAGAGACCACAGCCCAGGAGAGACTTCCTACGTCACCAAGTTGCGTCTCGTGGCACTGCAGACAACTAAAACAGCAGTGTAATTTCTTTCAGGATCTGATAAAACCACACCAAAAATCCTCCCCATTGAGGGGTTGGCTCCCCACTGTTCCTCTGAGGAGCTGTAACAGGAACTTGCCCTCCTTGACGGTGTGAAACATTTTATGTACAGCCAGATGAAGCACATTCTTTCATGTGACAATATTCTCTTATTTTAGATGTTTCTTTTCCATTTCTTGCGTTCCAGGATATGGGCAAAGAGCAGCTTCAAGTTTCACAATGTGGGAATAATGCATTTTTGAAATACTAAAGTGAATTAGAAAGTAGATTTAAAACAGTAACATAACCTTAAAATATGAAGTGCTGTTTGCCTAAATGGCTCTTTGTAAAGAACCATGAAAAATTAAAATTCATCTAGTTACCAACATTCAAAATGGCATTGACTTAATCCAATTTGTTATTTCCTTGCCAGCAGCATATTTTTACTCTAATCTAACTGCCTATTACATTTTCATTGCATATCCTTGACACCGAAGGAACAAATGCTGGGTTGATATCATCAATGCCATTATCTAACTAGAAATGACAGGCAGAATAATATATTAAAGAACTTGTGCTTAACTGTAGGGCTGTGTGAGCTCAAGGTGAACTGGTCTGATGCCTCCCAAAAGCCTCCTTTGGAAGCTCTTCCTACATGCACGGCAGGAGGACAAAAACCACTGTATGGTGTCATTTACATTCAGCACTGAC
>VYZS01019053.1:7026-101853 GCA_013400695.1 Neodrepanis coruscans | reverse complement strand
TATTAACAATATTTGAGATCCTTCTTTGAGTACCTGATCGCCACTCACATCAGACTGTGTTGATCCAGCTTGTTTGAAAAGACTCTCATGGAGCCAATGATGTTTTCAGTTCTTTTGGAGTAACCAAAATGAGATCTTTGCTGCGGAGTTACCTGATCCCGAGGCACTCATTTTGTGATGACATCTTTCGGGGATCAAGGTACAGCATGAAAGTGTATTGTAGGGACTAGGTCAGGGTGAGTAACTCTATAATCTGTAGACCAGTAGGAAGGATTTTGCAGTTGGTTCCCATGGGAGAAATTATATAAAAATTATTAATGGCTTTTTTCCTTTTTTCCTAGTCCTCCAGCCCAACTTAATCTCTGTAAGAAGTATTGCTAGGAACTGATGAACAGTGGGCTATCTGCAAGGTTTTGTCCAGTACATTTCAGTGCTTAAGTAGTTATTACCTGTTTGTATATTATTTCCGGTAGAAGACCCCAAACAGAGAAATAGTGATAATGAAATCAGTGTCAGCAGACCCCAGACCACTTTATTCACTTGAAAAAATAGTAAAGTTCCAAAGTCCGAATAGATTTCTGTCTGCCTTTGGAAAAGAAGTCATACACACGCACATAACCTAACCATTTTTCAGGCTAGGTCAGAGAAATTCAAACCCTCCCTCAGGCCATGAGATGACCACAGTGTAAAAGACTAAAATGGAATTGAGCCAGGTTATATATTTTACAACCTATGTCTTTTAAGAGTTTCACAAGACTTTTACAGAGGATAAATACACTGGACTTTTGGGCTTCAGTGGGTAGCAATGACAACCGCTTAATACTCCTCACCAGAGCATCATCACATGATATTGCTTAATGAGTCAGAGGGAAAGGCACTCTCCCACCAACACCACTTCCTCTGTGTCCTGGGATTTTCTTTGCAAGTCATCAATTGAAGGCTTGGCTAGGTCTTGACCTCTCTTGGCATGTGAGATCTAAACCTGGTGTGACTCCAGACTTCTTTCAACCACGTCTGGTTTGAATCCTGTCAGTGCCCAGACGAGGGTTACCACAAGAATAAGAAACTCTTCAAAGAATTGTTTGCTTGTTTGTTTTTTTAAGAGCTGTTTTTTGCCAAATGCAAAGAAGGTGGGAGCTCTGTGAGCTGTAACTTTTTTCCTGTCAAGTCCTGAAGTCCATCAGCACATCCTATCAGCGTGGTTTCTCCTTGCTTGATCTCTGCAGAGCAGGGTTTGTATTTCTGGTGAATTGTGTGACGGTTTCTGATAAGGATGGATGGTAAGCAGAGACTTGGGCTTGATTTCTGCACAGATGTCACACTGTTTCAGGTATGTCACTCTGAGTATGTCACTCTGATGCAGTGTATTAAGTGAGTGACCTTTCCCAGGGTGACTCAGTGAGTAGATGGCACAAACTGAGGGAAAATTCCTTGAGGTGTCTTGCACTGAAGAATAGATTGTGCTTCTTCCCAAAATCTTGCACTAGATGCAGTGGTTTCCTATCCCTTTGCTTGGTTTTTGACTGTGTTGCCAAACAGGCCTTTTTCCCAGATATGGTTGCTGTGATTGACTTCATTGCTTTGTGTTCCATAAACCAAATCACAGCCCTTCCAGCTCTGTGTTCATTGGTGGCTTTTATCCCAGGCAGTGCAATTTTGTGGTTCGCATGTTCGTCAGCGAAATTGCTGTGATCTGTGAACTTCCAGTGCAGTAAGGATTTGTGTGTACATATGTGTGTGTAATCTTCCTTACTTACAGTGCAAGGTCTCAATCTAATCTCCTCTTCCTGTTATCAACACCACTGGGTGAAAGCTAGTCTGAAGGTTAATCTCCTTGCCTCCAGTGCCTCATGGTCTGCACTCCCCTGATCACATTTGAGTTTTAATTGAAAGAGCCACTCGCATCCAGGAGCAAATCTTTGATTAAAATGGCACTGTAGACTTTTAGAAGCTGTTCTTGAAGGCTGAAGGTAGAAGATGGAGATGGTGCAACCAGGAGACCTGGCATCTTTGAAAGTGTCACACAAAATTGATGAATATGCCAGTAAAAATCCATGGTTACAATAGCTTGGGCTGCATTTGTTGTTATTTTTTGGCTTGTTGGACATCTAACCTGCCTCATCAAACAGCAGAATGAGAGCTTTCAAGGGGGACTTCTGTAATTAAAAATTTATCTCCAACCAGTAGGTCCTTATAACTCTTCTGGCACTTGCTCCGTCCCTCAGATACTGTGTGACTGACCGTAGAAAATGGCCTGTGCAGTCTTGTACTGTTTTTAATTGGCTAGAAGCTCTTTTATGGAAGGCATGAATGGTTGATTAATCCTTATGGCTTTCATGGGTACCAAATGTGTACTGCATGCTGGGTAAGAAAAATTATTTTCCTATTAGATTATGAACAGCTTTAAAACTTGTACTGTAATGTGACGTGCACATAGGGAATTGTGAATATTAGCAGTTCAGATCTGGATAGTTGAATTTCCTTGGTTACTAATAACATTATGGATTATTTAAACAGTAAACTATTTTAAAAATTCTCATTATTTTCACTTTTTACATCCTTTGCTTATTTTAACAAATCAAGCAACAGATACAACTAAATAAAAAAAAATTTCCAAAATATGCAAAGTGCAGGACCTTAAGTCCTGTTTTCAAACTAAACTCTGAGACAGAAGTATTTGATATCCCATCAGCAGCCTACTCCAGCAGTGAATTCATGTAGGAGTTTACACCCCACTGAAATCAACTTGGGCTGCAAAAGATACTTGCAGGTGCAAAAAAGATGACTGATGGGACTTTGAAAAGCTGCCGCCACAAGGAAAACCTCACTGCCATGATTTCAGCACTGCTTTGGTTTCCAGGTTTGGTTTGTTTGCCACTGTATTGTCTAAAATGGGTAAAGCACCCACTGCACCTGAGCAGTTGTGATTTCTCATTTCCAGACCACAGTGCAATGGCTCTGTGTTTGCCTTATCGCAAACCAGAGAGAAATGTTTAAATAACATTTTGTGCTGAATTATTAAAACTGCTGCAAATGTTTTCATTAAAATTTGAGTATGTTTAATATCCCTTCTCTTGAGTTTTAAATAGAACCAATACTTGGTGACTTAATTACCCAGCAATATCTCTTTTTTTAGTTTTTTTGCCTGATATTAATAAAATGACTGTATTTACATAGTTCCAACCTAAGCACATCTCGTTTTACTGACTAAGTGCATCATTTAAAGGGCACACAATGTTAACACCTTTTGGCTCGCCTGAGACTTTACATCATGCTACATGTTGAATCCCGTAGTGAACTTTATCCTATGCAAAAAATAAATCATGTTCTCTATCCTTCCTCATAAAATGTTCCAAAAAAAAAAAAAACCCACAACTCTCTGGTCATTTTAAACTGTCCACATTGCATTAAGGTTGCATTCAGACTATTAAGAGTACTGTCTCAGATAGACTCTGGCTGTTGTTATGGATAGCAATGGCTAAAACCTGTGAATTGAGCACCTGCAGTTGACCAGGCAAAGATAGCAGCTGTCTATTCCTCAGTTCTGAATATTTTGAGATATGCAGAATTAAGGCTGGAGGTCTCATCCTGCTTACCAGTTAAATGCCACAACAGGAGCAGAAACTGATGTTTGGTAAGATGCAAGAAGGGTAATTTTTGAGGTTGTAGAGTGATGAGGGTCCTCCTGTTTCTGCTTCTGGGTCAGCAGTATGGACAATAACCATAACTGCAAGCATGAGGAGGTTGTCTAGGGCCTTTGCCAGCTCTGACACTGTAAAAAGGCCCCTGTTTTCCAGGCAGCACCCAAAACCCAGCTGCAATTGCCTGGAAAGGGGAAGGTAAAGAGTGGCTGTGCCTCTGCCATTGTAGCATTTTGGATAGAAACAGCTTCAGGGACTTGGAAGCAACCTGGCGCTTTAGGGAATTAGATTTGATATTTAAGGTTGGGTTGGGATAATTTAATGGTCAGCTAAAGTCTGGAGATAGTGAATGCCCTACTTTTACCCTGCTGAGCCTAATGCCCAGTCTTAACCAGAGTTGATGGAAGGTCTGGGCTATCTAATACTGATGTGAGGCCCCATGCAGGCAGAGAGTGGTGTCCAAGGGAAGCTTCAGCCCAAAGGACAGAAGCCACTGGAGAGTGGTGGTGTGGATGAGCTGTCTGTGCTCAGACCTCCTCTGCTGTCAGGCTGATGAGCACTAGACCCACTGGACACCAACACAGCCACACGGGTGCGCAAGGGTGGGTTCTTTGGCCTTGAAAGGCCATGTGTGTGTGTACATCACTCTCCAGCTATGATGACAACGGCTCTTTGAAATGCTTTTCTACATTTGCATTTACAAAAGCTGGATAAGCCTTTCAAAAAAAAAATCTGATAAGTAGTAGGCAATTGAATTAACCACTGTTGACTGTATTGCTGTCTCTTAACAAACTCCATCTGTATGGTCTCCCTTTGTAGACACAATTTTATAACTTAATTTCCCTACCAAAACATCAGTGTTTACTTAGTAAGAAATCTGTTCTTTGTCAGCTTAAAACAGTGATTTCTTTATTACCACTCTGCACAAGGAATGACAGCACAGAGTTGGCAGTGGAGCAAGTCTAGTTGAGTCTACAGCGTTGTAATGGAAACAGGGTGAACTGAGGGTCAAGTATAATGGGATTTGTATACAGAAATGTGTCTGCATAAGGAATAGCTGCATGAGATAAGAGAATGAAAGATGAGGCCCGCAGGTCTCCCATTGCATGGTGTTGGGAAGGAGGTATCCGGGTTACCTCTGTGCCGGCATAGCAAAGTTGCCTAAAGCAAACATGCATCCAGCACTCGCTGATGTCGGTGGGTGTTGGGATGCATTGGGGCCATGGTCAGGGGTTACTCTGAGAATGTTTTGTATATAGTTTTTATTGATTTTGGTAAGCATAGGGTCGATGAGGGGTTTTCAAGCTATTACAGTCTGTGGCCTCCCTAAAAATTTTCTAGCAGTTGTTAAACGTGGTATAGTGAATTTGACCTGAATAACAAGAGGCCTGCAGGGGTTTTTTGCTGCCTTTCACAGCCCCTGAAGGAGTTCTTAGTGATTCCCAAGGGTTTTTCAAACCACAGGTTGAAAAGTGCTAGGGTAAACTTTCAGCAGTAAACAGCTGGGAAACATCAGATTCCTATTCCTTCCTTGATAAATGTGTTATATTTTCCTGTGCCATTGAAAATCTGGAAGAATAGGAGAGCAGCTGTAGTCAGCAACACCAGTGGATCTGGGAGCAAAGGAGTATTGGAAGGAAGGATTTTTGGTTGGTTACATGGCAGATGAGGTATAAAACACCTCATCTTTTTTTACCATGAGATGATGATTTGGTGGGTGGGGGAAGCATCCTGTCTCCTTTGAAGTATGTTAAAGTTGTACAGTGCAGTGAGCAGTGCTAGGGTTTTGCCATAGGGTTGGGCTTCTGTTTATTGCATTTACTTTCTCCTGCTATAGAGCCTTTCTCAGTGTTCCATTGCAGGCTAGAGCAGGTAGAGTAATGCCAATTTTTTATTGCAGTTAATTGGACTCTGCTTTCTCTGAATGATCTGTATTCATCTTTTGTCTGTGGAAAATTAAATCCTAACTGAATGTTGTCAGTGTCCTAACACATGTTAAAAACATCCATGTTTCATTGAGATTCACTTTCTTTCTAATGATAAGAAATAGAAAAGAATAAATAGGGATAGGTTAAAATTAAAAGAAAGCTGAAGTGCTGATTTATTGTTAATTTTCTTATTTTGTACAGAAAACTTCAGACACTTCCAAGAGAAAAGCTTGTTTGGAATAAAAAGGGTTTATTTGCTGCAGTCGTATCAGTGAAAAACTTTTACCTAGTTCTGCTCTTCACTATATAATTGCTTGCTTTTCAGCATACTCGTAGCAAAGGAAAGACTGGTTAGATCAGCCAGGCTGCTGGATCAGATCTTACATTACATCTTGAGCTCTTTGAGTGCCATTAGCATTTCCTTTTAGAAGTGAAGAAATATTGACAGTTTGGTAGGTTATCTTGCATTTTACTGCACGTTAGGGCACTTCAAAGTCTTTATGTAGTGATGGGAACTGTCATGAAGTAGATGTGAAAGGGGCCTTTGGTCCAACTAAACCTGTCAGCAAGAAGATTTAGGGCAGATGGTTATTATTAGAAATCAATGTATTTATTATATATCGTTCAGAAATATTTCCCTTTGGAGGTTACTGTGAGTGCTGTTGCTGTTTAAAATGTGTCAAATGCCAGTAAAATTAATTCCTGCAGAAAACCCAGGGAGCCCCAACCAAAAGCTTTGTTATTATAGGAATGCACATCTTTTACTCCTTTGTGCTGTGATGCACCAGAGGCAGATACCTGGGGGGTGTGTGTGTGTGTGTGTAAGATGTATTTCTATGCTGCTTTCACAATCACCTCTATACACAGATCGAGCTCCTCTGACTACTGTGTCTGGAAAGGCTTTGTAGAGATCTGTGCTGTACCTGTTCCCATTTTGGTTTATTTCCCTTTGTAAACTATGGCTTTTTGGTTACTCTCAGTTGGTTACAACAACTTAGTGCTGCTTAGAGGAAGTGCATCTTCTGCCTAAAGTGTGAACACCAATGGTTTTCCCCTGTACTTTAGAAAGAGATGTAGGACATTTCAGGTTTTTATAATTAGTTTGGTATAGGTTTTCCTTCCTTGGTGTCTTGTTTAGCTATAGGACTTAAGTTATAGGACCTTGGTTTATGGGAAGGGGGCATTCCCAATAGAAAAGGAGCATATTAGCAGAAACATTAATGCTGGAAGTCGCTGTCCTGGAACAAAGATTCATTTTCCATTCACCCCGTGATTTACAGCACATTCCAAACAAGTGATTTGGCTATGGTCTTCTGGCATAACATTGTTTGCCCTTTCCCTGACATTTTGCATATAAAGAAAAGTTATGAGCTTCTTGGGCATTCAAGGTACCAGGAAATGTAGGACTCTACCTAATTTGTTAACATGAAATTATAGATGTCAGACACAGACTCTGTTAGTTAACGTTGGTTAGAGTAATGCTGCAGCCAGTTGATTGTATTACAGTCATGATGAAGAGGAATGGTCTTTTTTTGCTTTTCTGGGATATGACAGGTATGGAGCCAAGGCAGATTTAAAGTGTAATGAATGAATAAGCACTTTCTATGGTTTGCCTGACTCTTCCATGAGCTCCATTGCTGTGGTGTTGCTGCCACTGACTTAACTCTCTCCTCAATGGGTTAGTGTTGGCATAACATGAAAAAAGACTTTTCAGAAGTGCTATGGGAATAGTCTTTTAAATGTTAAACCCTTCGCTAGCACTTGGATGTTATTACCTTTTAAGGGAGAAAAGCCCCCACCCAAAAGTAGCATAGGAAGAAGACACTGGATAGAGATCAAAAATTAAGATTTCTTCCCCACAAACATGCACTTCCCATTTGTTTTCCCAAGCCCAGTGTGTTCACAGCTACAAGCAAAGTATTCACTTGAAAGCGCTAACATCCTCAACATGCGTCCCAAGGAAAGACAATCAGATGCAGAGAAACGGCTGTGTCACATCCAACACATCTCTCCAGCACCCATTTCCCACATCCCCAGACCAGTATTCAGTGCTCTCGGATGTCCCTGAGCTTTGCCCTCAGTATTTGGTCCATGTCTACACCTCTCCACATCTTGTTCCCCACCACTTCCCACCTTGCTTGCTCCTCCAACCCACCGTGCCACTGCCCATCCTTCATCCCCTCCCTGCTCTGAGCCTGCAGTATTTTCATACCCCAGCTCTCAAATTTAATGACTGCTGGAATCAAGATCTCATGCCTGATGGTTTCAACCTGAAGCTTATATGCCTCCAGGTTTGCACTGCTCCTTATGTTTGTCACCGAATTCCTTTCACTGTCCCCTGCACATCTATCCACACTTTCCTTCATGCCTTTTCTCTCACTTTTCTTCCCTTTCTCCCCCTCAGCTACCTTCCTTGAAGTTTCCCTTCTTAAAATATGCGTCTTCTCTGAAGCTTTCATCATTAATCTCTCAAGAAACTTATCTTAGAGACTCATCTGCTATGCTTTGATTTATTTGTTGTGTGGGTTTTTTGCGAGTCTCACAAGAACTGAGCTGGTCATCCTTCTACCTCCATTGCTAAAGGAACGCTTGTGTGAAAAGGTGGGCTTTCAGAACATAAATTAAAAGATCATGTAAGTAAGATAATTGGATAAAAAAGGATATTAGGATCTGAAACAGAATGTTTACTTGCTTTGATGTGCTCTGAGAACATATGTCTGCACAGTGGGTTGTGTGGCTGATTAAGTATAAAACAATCCGAGAAAAATTCACCACTATTAAGCTTAAATCAAAGATCTCTCCCCAAGACACTAATTTGATTTGGGTTTGAAGGTCCCATATCAACCCTAATTTCTACCTTTGATGTCTTGCTTCTTTGTATGTTGTATAATGGAGGGTAACCTTACTTACAAAAATTTGCATTTTTCTTCTATTTTAAAGGCAAATATTGATATTGTTGTTGTGTTGTATTGCGGCTACAAATGTCAGCCAAAACTAGACCTGTATTGTGTAAATGCAGCATAAATGCAATAAGAAACCATATGTGGTTAGTTTTTAATCTGAGAACCAATTTCTGGACTCACACTCCCAACTTCGCTGCCTCCAAAAGTTGCCCTTGTCGCCTGAGGCTGATAACAACCTATGGGCTTAAAAATATTGCTAATTTATGGTAGAACTTAGATGAAAAAACTTTCAAGCTCTCAACCAATATACTTTTGATTTCATTGATTTAAAAAATGATACTCATATATCAGGTAAAATTAAATCTTTTGTTTGATAGGTTCTTGAGTGTAGCTATTTTAGACTTAGGACTGCAGTTAGGTATATTTCAAAATGGGATGGTCTTTCAAAAGGAAAAATGAAAGATATTTACCTTCTTTTTTTCCACTTTTTATTAAAAAAATTCTTTTTCTTACCTGAAGCAAATATTTTAAATTTTCTTCCTACACTAAAAGTTTCATTAAATCTTGAATATATTTTCCTAAGAGATAGAAAAAATTATGCTAAGAAATTGTACCTGCCTTAGATTATGATACTGTATAGATGAAAAACAGAGGAATTGCAGTGGAGACCTGTTCTTGTTGCTCCTGCCGTCAATGGCAGAGTTTCCTTTGACTTCAGTGGTACAAGATTAGAGTTTAAGTCATGACAACTATGATTGGCAATGGATGCAGAGTAGGATTTTTTAGTGTCTGCCTAAATCCTTCTCAAAGCACTGCTTGAACCACAAATTCACAAATAAGGGATTCCATATTCAGAGATCTATGTCTGTTAAGGCTCAGTGGAATTACCAAAGTTATGTGATGTGACATTTGCAATACTGGCCATAGGATTCTTCTCCTCAGATTCTACAGTGGGAGAAATTACTATTTTGTAGTATTAAAACTCCAAACTTTGCAGTACACTTATAGCATTTTTAGGTGAATATCCAGTTTTGTCATACAGTCTTGCTGAATTTACCAATTTCATGCATAAACCCATGCAGTTACAGGGGACTTACCCTTGCTGTTAAAAAAAAAACTCTTTTAAAATAGATTTTTTATTGTTAAAAATAATTTTTTTTTTAGTTATTTTCCTGCCTCCTATACCTCAAAGACATGTTTGAGGGGAAAGGAGGAAATAGGAACTGCATGAAGAATGCCCATTAAATTTCTGCAGAGAAGCTGTAACAATTCTTGTCCAGGTTCACAGTCTTTGTAAGAGCTTCTTATAAGTGAAAGGATTAATTGCTGAATTAGCAAAGCTAGCTCTGATTTGCTATATATTCATCTTTGAGAGTATGAAAAGAACCACAATTATTAACCTTATTTTAGAGCTGAGAAGACACAGGATAAAAAATAAAATTACTTGTTCTGAGCGTCCCGATGGGGGCAGGGGCTGGGAGTTATCAGTGATGTCTCTTGAGTCCCCATCTCTTTGTAGTGGGACACATAAGCTGGTATCTTCAATTTGATAGCCTTATATTCGAGCATCAGGTCACTTTACTGAATAATTATTAGCTTGTTGCAGTGCTGGGAGAGCTGGGAAGCTTGAGTGATTCCCTATTGCCTCATTACCAGGCTGCCCTGCGCTCCCTGGCAGTGGCTGGGGAGGAGAGGCGGCTGCAAGGCAGCTCTGTGCTGCTCCTTCAGCACATCCTCTGCTCTCTGAGCTCAAAAAATGGGAGGGACGGAAACCTTTTTGAATGATCAAATGTCATGTGAATTTGATAGTCGTGGCCCACATTTGACCTCTGAAAGCTACCTTGTTTTGAGGGACCTCACGGGGTTTGATCCTGAGGGTACCGCACAACTGTTGCGACCTCTCGCCCTTCCTGTTGTAAGGGACTTTAAATCAGAAAGAAACAGATGTGAAGTTGAGGGACTGGTGAGAGCTGTTTAGACTGAATCATTTAGCATGAATCCTGGGGCACTTTAGGTTTCCTGTTGAATACAGCTTTAGTATCCCATACAGACAGTGTCTGCCATGAGAGCATATTTTTAGGGCATCTATATGGCTCTCCTCCATCTCTTTCAGACATTAGGTGGTGTTCTGGGTACACAGGACTTGGAAAATAAAAGCAAGGATATTTATGTGGGGTTTAGATGGGATTGGTAGCTTTAAAAGCTCTTTTCTTATAGCAAAACTTTACCAGGCTATGATATCCCTCCCCATGAGTGGCTCTATTCCTCACTTCCGTGTCTGTTTAGCAGCTATGCATATTTTATTGTACAGCAAAACAATTGCCTTCACGTATCCATATTCCATTAAGCATATGGGAAAGTATTCAGCCCTTTGTTTTCAGCTGAATAAATTTATTTGTCACTCTATTAATTTAGACCAGTCATGGGACATTAGTGCTGGTTAATTGTCCTCATTTTTCTGGGGTTTATTTAACTGATGGAGATTGTTTCAGAAAAACACAACTTCTTTAACTGTTACACTCATTGCTGACTGCCTTTTGCAGAGGCTCCAAACTCATATGCAGAAGCGGCAAGATGTTACCACATCTCTGCCACATAAGATTTTGGGATTGCTGGTGCAATGTCCACAGAGGGAGAGTGGGATGAGAAAAAGTCACTCCTTGTTCGTAGCAGCCTGCACCAGCCCAGTCCCTTAGGTTTTCCCTTCCCAGGAGGCCAGCTCAGTTCCTCAGAGATGATGCTACTGATCTGACATGGGACCATGAAGATTCTTTCTCACACACACATGTCCTGTGAGTAGCAGCACTGCAGACAAGCACCTGCTGGCACATACAGGGACACTGTGGTCTGCCTCATTGAAAACCACGGGCTGAGTGTTTTTTGCCTTGGTTTACAAGGGAAAACTACCAGCTCCTTCCCCCAAACTTTGAAACGAGACTGTGGAGCTTCAGACAAGCTGTCAGTGTTTCTAGCAAAACTCAAGTGGCAGGAAAATTAAGCAGATTTCTTTTCCCCGGTAAAGGACCAATTAAGTAGTGACCAGCTCCTGCGAAACCACTGAAAGTCTCCCAGTGTCCCACCACACACACACACTGCTGCGTGTGTCATGTCTCGGGTGCTGTTATCTCTCCTTTTGCTTGTTTTGCTCCTCCGCTGTCCCGTGTTACCACTGCCCTACAGTTCTGCTCTACAAGCAGCTGGAGCCAGGTGAATAGTGCCAGGATTTCTGCTCTCCAAGGGAGTGCACTAGTAAAGACCTGCTCTGTAAAGCCTTCAGCAGCTTGCATTCCCCCAGCATCACCATGAGGCCCTGCAGCCATTATATGGGGTTGGATAATGTCTCCCACACCCCAGTATCTCCCTCTGTTAGAGAGCAGTGAAGGAAAAGCCTCTCCTGGGTGGGGAAGGAAATGAATCCAGGCTCACGTGCTTCGTCAGAGATGCAAATTGCTCTACAAGTCCTGAGCATTAATTATAGAGCCTGGGTTTCTTGCTGGAGCCGCGGGGAAAACAGGCCCCTGGCTCGCATTAAATTTAATGGCGTTTGGACACCCAATTCCCTTAGCCTATTTGAAAACCAGAATCCCACTTTCTCCAGAAATATATGTGGTCAGGTGAAATCCCTCATCCTACTGCAGATGGCAACATTTTTAGAGCATTGTCTTTAACAAAGCCAGGAGCTCTCCCTCACGGGCTGGGGTGTTTTCCTTATGCCATCCATGAGATCCAGGAAGGAAGCGGGGAGTGATATGGGTAGTGGAGGTCTAGGCAGGGAGCTGTATGAACAGGCTGAGAAATGCAGCTCTGGCACCATGGCTTCATTGCATGGGCTGTTCACCACACCAGGCTGAAGATTGTCCCACTACAGGGTCTGGATTACAAGGAGGGAGATTCCCACTTGCCCTGGATGTGAGCTGGGCGTGGGGACAGAGCTGCTTTCCCCCAGCACTGCTTCATCCCTCATCTACTGCCTCTAAAGAGCAGGATCTTACAGTTCTCTGCCAGGAGCAGACCTATGAGGCTACAGCTGCCTCTCACTGTGTAGTTGTAATGCCAATGCAATGGCTTAATGTGGGGCTTAGGTCTAGATAAGAAATAATGCAACTTGGAAAAAAAGCAGGGAAAAAATTAAACTTTTGGGGAGTTAGGAGTAGAGGAGCCCTCTGGCTGAGAGAGTTGTTCCTCCTAGGCAGCAACTGGAAGCCACATTACTTTGAGATGTGTTGCACGTATGGTGTTTTGCTGGAATTGTAGGTGTACAACAGTAAGAGGTGATCCTGCCTGGGAGGGCTCACAGGAGCCAGACCTGGATGAGAGTATGGCTGTCATAGTCCACAGGTAGAACAATGAGCAAAGACAGGCTTTAAGCAGAGCAATAAGGAGCAGCCTGCTCTCCAGCCCAGTCTTTGTGCACAGGGCCAACCTCATGTTCATACACCAGCTACATGCATTTTGGAGGAATTCTTGATCCTTTTCCCAGTGTTACCTCTTTGAAAAGGGTGGGGTTTTCCTGTTTTGAGGGACTCCACCATTTCTGCCCAATTTAGCACAGAGAAAATGAACACCAAACCCTTCATATTGTTATACGCATTTTAGATGTTGGCCTCACAGTTTGATCAGCAGAGACTCCGAAGGCTCGTAAACCTGGTAATACATAGTTCCAAGACTGCATCAAAGAAGTTCACAACCCTTTTGGGAGAAGCTGTGAGTACTGATGAAAGAGGGAACTTATTGTATATGTAAGAAAACTTCTTTCATGGCTTATGTATTAAGGCAGGCTCTGTGGCCCAGGGAAGATTGGGGCTGCTTTTAATTTACATCACCCCTCACTTATATTAAGTCTTCGTCAGAAGAAAAATTAGTCAGATGTTTTCTTAATGACATCATTTTTTTTAATCCTTTTTCATTTTTTCCAGATGAGGCGGTGGAGATTATTAGAAATGAATTGAAACTAAATCTGGAACAGAGACTTTGATTCACTTCTCCCTCCTCCCTGGTAGAAATAAATTGGTCGGCTCCATGCTCGGCCGCGTTTATTAGCAGCCTCGACAGAAACCAGCCCTGGCGGCCTCAGCTGCAGCTTTCTGAGCATGCTGCCGCCACGGCTGATGTCATGGTGAAAGGCATTGGGGAGTCACTTTGGTCACCCTATAATTTTGGTAACGGAAGGCCATGGCGACACAGGTGGGGAAGTTATGAGGTCTGAAATAGCCATGCCATCATCAGTTTGTCTTTCAGTGTCATAAAAGAAAACAGGGTCGATGCTGGTAGGTGTTCCTCTAGCAAAACTCTGGCCTGGGTGCAGTAAGTGCCTGTGTCAGTGGCTGTGCATCTCAGCAAGTCCTTTTTACCTGATAGGTAAAAATACTACTGGATGGTATTTCACACCAGCAAACCTCAGAGTGTTTGTTATAGGAAAGTACTTTGAACTATAAATATTTCAGAAAGCATTTAATTTACTACCCCTCAGCAGAAAGTGTTCAAAAAGCCACAAGGTTTACTAATTTATCAGAAGACAGAGAAACACGCGGAAGATCAAACAAAGACAAACATGCTCGTTAAACTGCTGAATAAGTCTGCAAAGCTTATATTACATTTCTATGTGGTTTTGTTGATATGCAAGAATTACAAATAAATTAAAATGCACCTGAACTGTTGATAAGGCAGGGTGGGACTGTGATCCTGAGGTGCATGTGGCATGTCTAAACAGCTCAGACCATCATGTTTGTGGTTGTCTTTGCTTGGATAGACAGATCTTACATGCATTCAGTCATGGCATATTTGGATACTCTCAGGGAAGGATCTTTGTAATACTCTGCCTTAGATCAGCCCACATTCCAGATCCCTGACCTCCAAATTCTCATTGTCTCCTTTGCCTGGGGTGCAGCCCCATGGGGTACACATCCATCTCCCTCAGCTTTGCCAAAGCAGCTGGCCAGGGACAAATGCTGTCCCTACTGTGATCTGTGTGTCAACAACAGCTCTGCTTCCAGCAGTCTGTGAGTACAGAGAAAGCTAATACAAAGCAGATTTTGCTCTTTTTGCCTAATGACAGCTCTGCCTCTTTTGGTGTCTAGCTCAGGCTTTCTGCTTCTCAGGTCAGGGTGAGGAACTCTTTCTCTCGTCCTTGCACCCTCTGCAGTTTGTCTAAAAGGCTGGAGAGTACAGTAGAACACGTGTCTGGGAGAAGTCCGTTGACTTTCTCTTCTGTCCTTTTTCACCCTTCAAAAAACTGCTTAAGCACTGAAACATGCATGTGACTTTTTTTTGTTACCTGCTGAATCCCTCAGCATTTACTGACTTCTTCTCAGGTAGCACTTGGTCTAAGGAAGATCTGAGGGATTTAAAAGACGTGGCCCCCAGAAAGCACACAGTAAAACCTCTCATGAACTTTTGCCCTCTGAACCATACTGCCAGCCTGTCAAGGAGGTTTGTGCTAGCCGTGATGGACGCAGGCGGGGAGGCCTGCTTCTCTGGCACTGGCCAAACCACACATGATGGGCCAAGCAAAGTGCCGCTCAGGATCACATAAATTCGTCTTGCACCATTTGCATCCCTGCACAGGCAGCCCTGTTTGGGTCTTTGTCTGTATGTGGCAGCACTGAACATATGGATACCCGGTTGCAGCGAGGAGCTTGCTAACCTCCAGTTTGCCTTGAATATCTCTGTGTATCCAGCCTCCCCATGCAAGGAGATGGTATGGGATCTCTAGCATAGGGTGTGTTCCATGCCACCTCTGTGAGCAGGCACTGCCTAAAGCTTGTGCTCATTTTCACAGCAGCCCGGTTACGGAGAGCCACTTCGCACAAATACTTGTTTAGTGCAATACAGGTGCTTGTTCATGGCAAGCTTGAGGACTAAAGGATCTGCATATACCTCTAGGGAAAGTTTTTCCCTGTATGTGCTTGAACTCCTCTCTCATGGGTGAAGGTGACGGGACAGGGCAGAGAAGGATGGAAGGCAGCCATGTCTGCCCCTGGTGGTGGTGAGTGACAGTGTGTCTCTATTTCCTTCCCAGGCCTCCTCCTCTGAGTGGCAGCCCCGTCATCTCTGACATCTCCCTCATCCGCCTGTCTCCGCACCCAGCTGGGCCTGGCGAGTCACCCTTCAGCCCACCACACCCCTACGTGGCACCCCACATGGAGCATTACCTCCGCTCTGTCCACAGCAGCCCCACACTCTCCGTCATCTCCGCTGCCAGGGGCCTCAGCCCCGCCGACGGTAAGACACTATGCTACTGGTACTGCAGCAATTTTGTAGCTCACTAGTACTGAAATTCCCTGAAACCGGGGGATTTACAGCTGCAAAGGCTCCACAGCTGCTCTCTGAAGTGGGAGAGCTGTCTCTTTTTTTTTTTTTTTTCCCTTTAACTACACATTTGTTTTGCATCATCGCACAAGAAAGCAGAGCGTGAGAATAGTTATTACTGCTGGATCATATTATAAATATTTTGCTTAAAGTACGTTCCTTTCTGCAGCGCTCTTGTCTCTCTTACAAGCTCCCCTGATCTTATATTTCTGCTGTGAGCCCTGCTTCTCCCAAGAGGGTCACAGTTGCTCTGGCTGCCTGGCCTGTCTGGGACTGATGTTGCAGAGGAGGCAATGCCGGCTGGGTTATCCCCTGTGGGCTTTATGTCTGTGTGGCTCACAAGGGAAGGAGAGGGGCCATCCTTTCTTCCTCCTTTCTCCTGAGCTGCTCTGCAGCAGCTTTTGGGGAAGGCAAAGGCATGTGGGGAGCTGGCGCTGGGTGCAGGTGGAGGTGACCATGTTCTGTGAGCCCAGTCAGACCCCCTGTTGGGGAGCTGGGGACAAAAATGTCCAGGCAGGGAAAGGGGAAAATGCACAATACTGTGTTCAGTTGGTGAGGTGTAAGTCATGCTTTACTTCGTCAGAAGAGCTTCGTTACATGGCTGCAGGTGGCTGGATCAGTGCCCAGGGAGCACCTGGGGTTTGGGGAACAGATCTCTATGCACCCAGCAACCCTCAACATCTCCTGGCTCCCAAGCTGCTGCAGGGGTGGGTGGCCCTTCGCCACTGCAAAGCAAAGTGCACCAGAGAGCAACAAGGCCCTGGGATTAGTGTCTGGCAGCATAAAACCATGTTCCGTGGCTAAAAAACATCACTAGAATGATGGGGACATGCATATGTCTTCTTCTTTCCCCTAAAATGTCATCTGAACTCTTAGCCACCCGCCTAGGATATCTGATGGCTGGTGTGCGTGTGCTCTGCCTCGTCCTCTCCTTCCAAAGCGAGTTTTCATTGTTTGCTGTGGAATAAAGGGATTGTGTTTCGGGTAGCTTTTCTGTTCCTCTGGGGTTTTTTTTGTTTAAGGCGGTGGTAAATAAGTTAATGGGGCAAGCGGGTGGGGAGGCAGGTTTGAAAAATTACAGCTGGGAGAAAGTGAGTGTAATTGGCTTTGGCAGCCAAAATGGTTTTATGCTGCCAGACACTAAACCTAGCTCTATGCATTAGACCTTGGCTTTAATTTCCTCATGCTGCTATCGGGAACTGGGCTGCATTTGTCTTTCCTTCCTAATAGGCAGGGATGTTAATGCTGACAGGGTTACTGCTGCCGGCAGGCTGGGCCCTCTCCCCCTTCCCAGGGGTGCTGGCTGCGTCCGAACTGGAGGATTATTAGAAGGGGGAACGAGAGATTGTTTATAAATTTGCGGAAATAGAGGAATGCAGAGGCCCCAGCTTAGTCTCTTTTGTCCGCAGAAGCACGCCCAAGCACACGTCACGAGAGCCCTACACGGAGCCGTGTGGCTGGGGCTGGCGGGGGGCGCGGGGGGAGACAGGCCTCCAACGTCAGCACCGAGGTCTAACATAGCGGTGGGAACCTTCTCCCCATGTTTTTCTCCTCACCCACGGCTCCAACAGTGGCTCATGAGCACCTGAAGGAACGAGGTCTCTTCGGACTGCCCCCGCCACCACCAGGAGCCAACCCCAATGACTACTACCACCAAATGACACTGATGGCCGGCCACCCAAACCCCTACGGGGACCTCCTCATGCAGGGCGGGGGAGCAGCCAGCACAGCACACCTCCATGATTACCTCAGCCCCGTTGACGGTGAGTAGCAGTTTGGGTCCTCCCTGGTGTGGCTGAAATTTTGGGGTAGATAGATGGGGCTGTCCTCCAGGTGGAGGTTGCTATGCATGGTCAATCTGCTCTGCAGCACCACCACGGGTGCTGCACTATAGTTTTTGGCTTAAAAGGTCGCCTCCTCGCAAAATATACACAATTAAAAATACATGAATCTTGGTATCTTAGGTCTCTCAGCTGGGCATTGCTGCTGTCCTGCTGCATTGACCATGGGTGACCACAGCATGCTTGGGATAAGCTCCGTCTCCAGCTCTCCATCCCACCCCATGTTTAGCCTGGTTGGTGTCTTGGGAAAAGGTGGTCCCTTTCCATGCATAGCCATGCTAGGCACATTGGATCTCTCATCTTTTCTGGGACCTTTTGGGTCTCCAAGGATTAAAAATATGTTAATGGGGAGCCACAGAGGAGAGAATATATTAGTATTTTGTGAGAGGGAAAAAAGTGTGGGAATGTGTTATTTGTGCTTATATTGGGTGATACAAACCCAGAAAGCTCTTGCTCCTGGCTAAAGGAAGAAGAAATAGAATTATGTTAGGCACTGTAGTGCTGAGTCACGCTGTGGCCTGACTGCTGCCCTGGTGGCACGCATAAAGTCTATCTGGAAGCATATCTGAGGTCCAAATGATTTTTAGAGCTATTAGAAAGGTATTTACTTTCACTTTATGTTACATCTTGTGAGAACTGGGGTTGTACAGAAATTACAGAAGGCAGTTTGGGGATTATTGTTGCTGCAAGAAAAAGAAGTCTCGGCTCTACTTTCAGATCCAGCTTCTGTTTTCTGGGATGCCTTTGGATTTGTCTGTGGACCATTATAATTTTTGGTGTGGAGATCTGCATCGTTTCATTACCGCTTCAAAGTTTCTGTTGTTGTGCTTTTAAGATGAAAGACTTTGTGGTCTTGCTGCTTCATAAAGTGACTGGTTTAGAATGATAAAAGCTTTTCTGGCTGTTCAGTGATGGGGGCTTACAGATATTTCTAATGAAAAAACATTTTCTTGTCTGCAGCTGCTGTAGAAGTCTTACTTGAATAGTCATTTCCTCCTGCCAATTCCTAGATAAATCAAGAACCTGAATCCCGATATGAAAAGGAAAGCACACTCTCCTTGGTACCATCCTGCCCTCTAACACCCAAAATATATGCCGGGCTTCTCTGCTACAAAGCAGCTGATCAGTAAGACTGCTCTGTCTTCCCTCCAAAGGGTTAATGCCTGTGGTTATAGCAGATGGGTGCAAACCAGCCCTGCCAAGTTCTCTTCAGGCTTATGAAGAAGACTCCTTCCTCCTTACCTCCTTATTAGTCCATCTCTGACGAGCAGTGCCTCACTGAAGTGCCCGATAAACAACCAGGAAGGGAAGAAAACACAACTGTTTTTGTGGCAGTGCAGGCTGGCTCTCAGCACATCAAGATGCTCATCTTCTGGTTTGCAGAAGAGATCAGCTTTTATCTGAGGTACGGAGATACTCCCCTTGGCAGAATACTCATGTGCTGTTTGCCTTCTCCTGAAAACAACTCTAGAGTGAATCATGTATCAAAGGTCCCGGTTCCATGCAGCCAAGCTCATAACTATGATTCACTGCAGAGCCGGGGATCACCAAGCATTTATTATGATCTTTTGGTAAAGCTTTGTTGATGAGTAACTGGAAAGCATTTTTCTGGTCCTTCACATGCCTGAGATGAAAACTTTGAAACACCATGAGAATGTGATATGAGACACCAGAAGGTTACTTTTTAAGAATATATAAAGAAAGGAGCAGCGGCCCAGTGCCAGTCTCTGGTCTATGTGTTTGGGTTTATCCATTAACTGAAGAAAAGTGCATTATTAAGACAGAGAGTAAAATGGATGGCTCTGAAATGCTGGCTGAGGAACCAGAGTCTTCTTCTCTTTTTAGAAAGTTATTTCAAAAATTTAAATCAACAGGCCCTAAGTAAATAGTTGAACAGATAATTTAATAAAGCATCCTCTTAACGGTGTTTTTCTGAGACAAGAATATCAGTAGCATGCATAAAATACCAGTGAGTCACCACCTCACTGAATCCATCATTCAGAGAGCTCTTCTCAGGGAGCCTCAAAACATAGAAACTTTGCAAGAATTAGTTTGCTGAAAATGTAGGTAGCTCCTGTTAAACCACATGCAGCACCATCGCACATCTGTGATAACACAGGCACCTGCGAAACAAAAAGCAGCAGATAAGCATATATTAAACCAAGCCTATTCAGTTTCACATCACCTCCAAATATCTACAGGTCCATGGGAGCCCTAGGCACTGAGTATGGTAGTTCTTCCACAGATACAGTCTTTCTGGTTGCTGTAATTTGTTTCTTTGAGAATTTCTCAATGCCTTCATGTTTATTGTCATGTGTTTTTCATTCTATCACATGTCTAGGATCAGGAAAAGTAATAGGATATAAATGTCAACTGGAGCTTGTTGGTGCCAACCCTGTGCGAGGTCTTCTGAGGGTTCAAATGCTGTGTGAGTTAGGGTTCCCAGAGATGCATCCCTGCAGGTTTTTCAGTGCAGCTAGAAGTAGTTAAACCACTAAAATAGACCAGATTTAAGTTTATGCACCAGACTGCTGGGATACTCAGGCCAGTTCCAGTGGAGAATAAACAACCCTTCAGTTAGTTCTCCTGTTTCATTTCCTCATCCAAACAGGGACTTGAAATACAAGAGTAGAGTTTGAATCTAGGCTTAAACTCATTATCTGGAAAGTCTATACTTTCAAATCAAAAGTTAATCACTTTCCAGCTGATGGGATAAGTTTGAGACTAATTTACAGGTTCTATTCACCAGAACAAACCAGTCTTCTGCAGTTCTATTCTAGAAGTGGTGCTACATGGTGGATTATTTCAGGTGATGGAGTAGTTGCACAAGAGCACCCCTGAGGCAGTAGAGACTGGTGGGAAGCGCGGATGACCCTGGAGGTGACTACAACTTTCTAAGCATGTTTAGCACATCCAACTGTTTTTTCCCCTAAGCACAGGTATTCCTGTGTTTACCCTCAGCCCTTCAGGAGGTGCCATTCTCTCTCAAGAGGAGTTTACCCAGACTGACTCTGTGCTGGTACTGTTATAGCACTGTACATCAGAAGATCTCAAAGTGCTGTACAAAGCAAAGCCATTTCATCACTGAAGACCCTAAAGAGAAAGGAGATCAAAGGTCAGTGAGCATAGCAGTGACAGCTTTAGAGAAAAGATCTAGATCTTTGGAATAAGACTTACGGCCAGGGTAGAGAGTAGAAATCATCTTTAAATCTTTGTACGGCATTAAAAACATGATTGGATTGTCTGTGCTGAGCCAGGGAATGGTGAACAAACATCTTGAGTTCGGTTTAGGTCTAAGTGGTGCTGCATTAGAGGTGTTTTTGCAACCTTATCGTTAGGAATAGCAAGTGTGACCCAGCAGTGCTATAATTGTATTTTGTCCGGTTTGGGAGCTAGAGGAGGGGATCTCTGCCCTGTTTCTTGCTGCCTGGTGGCAGGCAGTCACAAATGTCTTGATTCACAACCAGCAGTTTAACTGGGAAAAGGCTTTGTTCAGCCCAGCATAGTCAGCAGGCCAGCAGCTGGCACAGTTGCCTGGGATGTAGGAAATCATCAAGCAGGACTTTATTTCCCCAATTCAAACAGTGATTCAGCTTCACCAGCCTCTTTCAGTTAGTGTTGTTGGAGCCTTTCTTCTGGAAGGAAATTATTTAATATTCAGCAGGGTAAGGAGCAGGGCTGGCAATGCAGCCCGGTGGTGACTGCAGCCACATGTCTGTGAGAGGTGAGCTCAGGACTCTCTTCAATAGGTTCATGTGAAGCAACTGCTCAATCAGGAGGAATGGAGAGAGCCCAGCCTCATAGCAACCTAGGAAGTAAATGCCTTGCCTGGAGCTGGAGGGACCAGTGGCTCTGGGTTTGCAGGCTGGATGTGCTGGATCAAAGATGACTTCCCAAACAAGCCAGCTGTTGGCTACTCTGAGCAGATGGCGTGCCTTGTAGTCGCTTCTTTAGAAACTCTCAAAGACCTATTTTTTGTTGTTTTCTTTGTCCCAGCATAGAATGGAAACTTGCTGAAATCTCAGAAAAGTTTTAGAGAATGGGAAACAATTTCCCACCCATTTCTAGCCAGCAATGGTATTTTCTTCCCCAGAAAAACATGTACAGAAGAGAGAAGTCCCAGAGCATCCCATAAGTGCTGTGTCTGGAATCTTGCTGCACTCTGGTTTCTAAAGAATTCAATTTACATATGCAAGTTGGGTCGACTAAACAGTTACCTTGTGGATTGGGAGTAGAAGAATGCAGCCTTGTCTTTCAGCAAGGATTTGAGAGAAACATTAGTATTCCTTGAACTGCAAAGTTCATCAGCCTAGGGAGGGAAGAAAGAAGGGTCCCAGGACAGTGTCTGGTGCCAGAACAAATGTCCAGCATCTGTTGTAGTCTGAAAAAGAGGTGTGTTGCCTCTGCAGGAGGGGAGAGAGGAATAGGGAACTGGTTATATGAAGAGTGTAGTTTATTGCTGCTGCTTATTGATTAAGGAACCATTCTGTGTTCTTATGCTGTCCTTGGATTTAATTTGATGATGGGAGGAGGGAGATATTTCTGTACACTTTGGATGGAGTTTTCTTGGTGAGTGGTCAAGAAGAGGGACCATTGTGATAACATTATATTTACCCTGGGGCTTGTCCAGGGGATGCAGGGAAAGCAGTGGTTCTGGATGGGTTTCAGTAAGGGCGAGGGAGAGGAAAGTGTGAAGGAGAGAGGGTGATGAGCCATCTGCAGCCCATCTACCTTACTGGCTTGTCCTTTTGGGAAGCAGATTCCATCAATGACCCTCTGCAGTTGAGATCATGGCAGCATGCTTGTCTGTAAAGATTTGCTTGAGATTTCTGTACCTTGAAGGAGCTCCCCATTGAGTGCCTGCTGTTGCGTTTCAGGAGGGCTTTGCTGCCATTATTTCTAGTGTGACATGAGGTCTGAAATCTCCCTCCAGAAAAACTATGTCTTGTAATATCCCTCTCATGGCCTTCATGAAAATTCAGCCTTCAATTCTTAATAGTTTAGAAATGAAATAATTAAACACACACACATGGAGAGAAACGGCTTTTGGTTGTGAGCTGTGGCGTTTATGTTTATGCTTACCTGGCAAAGAGAGTGTTGCTGTAAAGTCAAGTTTTTTCTACTGAAGAAGTACTCCAGGCAGTTTTAAAAGATTTCTGAAATTATGTAGGTTGTGTTTATTCACTAACATGTAGACTTGAACTTGAGCCTGTGACAAATCAGTGTGTTTGGGTCTGGGTATGAAATAGTAAGGAAAGGCCAGTGTATAACAGTTAAAACACTATAAAATTTATCTGGAATTGACTTTTGTAAGGAGAGGCAGCAGGGTCAAAAGCCTATGGTAAATTTTTTATAGTCCTTCATGAGCTGCCGTCTACAATGCAGTGAGCCCAATGCTCAGAGCTTTCTACTCAACCTTAACTGCACCCTTCCATTCACCACTTCTCTTGACTCTGAGAGAGAAAGGGATGATCTTTTGGCTGTGTCTTACTTCAGGCCAAGGGTTATTTTTTTTGTTGTTTGAAATCTGAAACAGTTTAGATTCTAAGAAGAAATCTTTAGCTTTTGCAAAAAGTGAGAGCTAGTTTGTTTAATATCCACCTAATAAATAAAACTCAAGATGTTAGTATGCCCAAAAACTGAGTGCATGAACATCCTATGTTTCCAAAGTGGAAAAGAATTAGTTTGAAAATAAGATGAGATATCTCAAACAGCAATTGTCTCTAGGTCGACTTACAAACTCAGTTATTTCATGTTCTAAAGTCCATGGAAAGCATCTGCTGGTTTTAGTAAGTGTTCTTTCAAGATGAGAGGTAGAAGTAGCAGAGCAAATTGATAAAGTAACAGCCACCACCCACCCTGGGGATGTTGTAAATGTACTTGGCTGGAAATACTATCCAACACCAGAGGAGGCAGCAATACAGAGATTATCTTTTTTCTACTTTTGCTGTGTGGGCTTTGGCACATCACTTCTTTGTGGACTTGGGTGAGAAAAAAGAGGTTTTTCCATCTCTCAGTAGTCAAGGGAAAGAATCTGAAGGTGAGAAATGTCTCCATCTGAGGTAGAGAGGCATAGAGAAACTAATTTTAAAAACTGAAGCACTAATAGAAGAGTGGAATTAATTTTGAACTAATTTCCTACTTTTATTTCAATGTGTGACTGTTTAAAATTCATGTTAACCTATGATGATTTTAGGTTTTTGAATGAAACAGCTTTTAGAAAAACAGAAAAATTATTTTTTTTTCCCCCTCTTCAAGAGTGTTGAAGGTGGTATTCTGACAGTTTAGGAACTTCCCCCAACATATTTTCCAAACATCAAAAAATTCTTGTAACTAACCCTGTTCATTTTGAGAAGTCAGCATCTTTGAAGGGGAGAGGAGAAGAGGGAGTGGAGAAGAGGGAGTGTTAGTGATAAATATGCCTGAAGTTCTCCATCTCCATGTCTGAAAAATTGATCCCGCCTTCATTTACTTCTACAGGCACAGTCTCTGCTGAAGAAGTTGTTGTGTGGTTTTTCCTTTGAAAAGCCATTGGACCTCAGGCAACAGAGGATTTTGCTTATGTGCCCATGTGGCTGTCAGTCAGCCCATATTGAACACCTTGCCCATGTGTACAGCTACAGTAATGTTTCCCACTGCTGCTGCCTGGTATCATTTAACACTCGTGCTCAGTGTCCTCAGATCAGGAGATTGGGTCAGGCCAACTTTATTCTTAAGAATGATCCTAGTGCTGCTGATCTGCTTTTGAATAATAATTTTGAGAAGATTCTCTCTTCCTAAATGCACTAGTGAGCATTTCTTTGTATATTTAAACTCCTTTTCCATTTCCGAGATGCTTCCCTTCCCAGGCACCTTGGGCAGGCTGTCATTAAGAGGAGAGAAATTGTTCATCCATAGCAAGATTTTAGGTCACAGCTTTCCCTGGAAACCTGCAAGACCTGAGGCTTTTGTGTAAAGCATGAGCCCAACCTATTGGATCTGCTATCAAACATTTCAGATAGCCCACAGTACTTGCAAGATCTAAATTAGAGTAGACATTAACGCAATGCATATTACTGGTTTTGGGCTGGAGAATTCCCAGGCCAGCTTGAAAATCTGACAGCTTCCTGCAGAGTTTTACATGGGGAAAAAAATGACATACCTGTGTGCAACGGGAGGGGCGCCTGTGTTGGCTGCACTGCCAAAAGCCAGGTTTCTGTTGGACATCAGGACTTCTTCCCTCTGCAAATTAATGGCAACCAATGGCTGAACTAGCACTGTAGACATAAATCATGTGAAGGAACAGCAAGAAATGAGTACAAGGCTTTTCTTTCTATTTAGTAATTTATCAAGGGAAGTGGCACATTAATAAACAGATCTCCCTTGAGATGTGGGAGTAACAGAGATAAATATGACTGTCAAATCTGGCCTGTTTCCTTCTGTTAGAGAAGGAGGAGACTGTGGGAATGCAAATGTAGGAAACTATCTATATGTGGAAAGACACATATTATTTGTAGGACAGAAACACTGACAACTCATCTGAGATGGGGCCCCATCGCACCTGGTGTAGTATGTACAAAATAAAACACAAACTCTCTATAAAGGAGCTCATCTAAATAGATGACACTGGGAAATAGCAGAAATTTGCTCAAGGAAATATGGCTGGGGAGGACTGGGAACAGCACCCAGGTCTTTCCAGGTTGTGGTGCATGTATTGAATCAAGATGCCTTGTGGCCAGAGGAGAGAAAAACATTCAAACCAGTTACATTAATACCTTAACATGTTGCAGAGAGAGCACAGTTTTGACCATTATGATCTAGACCCAAGCAACCTTCATGTTGCTTGGCCTAGGGCTATGGCAGGGTTGAGGTTTCGTGAACTAGATGTGAAGGTTGAGAATTCTCCACTCCAGCCTTTAGGGCCAGCTTGCTGAGGGGAGCTCAATTGCTTATTTTGGTTTTGTGTCCATGGTGCTTCTACAAAGTGTCTGCACCTTTTCCAGCTTCCAGGGAAGTGCCGCTCACCATGGCACATGGGGCTGGAGTCCTCCAACTGCAAGCATTGCTTGGTCCCTCCAAATCAGGTAACATCTTAAACATTCAGGACGTGGTTTTATAGGCTGCTTCTTTTTCTGTTTGCTACCTGATCCTTGAGTCATGTTTTCTAGCATGTTCCTGCCCCATGAGGCCACAAAATATAGTTATACACAATATTATAAGAAGGACATGTTCAGCATATATGCAACAATCTTGTTTTCGGGGAATTTCCCAGTATTGTCAGTATTTCAGTAAAGCAACTCTTAAAGTTTCTTAGGTATAAGATAAAAGTCTCAAGAGGTTCAAGTACCAGCTTAAGCTTGGGCTTCCAGTGGGACTTGTTCAGTGAGGTACATTATGGGTAATAAGAGCATGGTGCTACTAAACCCCGTTGATGACACAGCACTCAGGCATGTTAACGACAGAGCCACTTAGGTGCACGTGTCAGTCGTGTGGAGACTGGGAGACTGCAACTCAGGCATTGATCTCAAGAAAATGTTGACACAAACTTCTGTGAGCCAACACAAATCAAGGAACTGTTTGATCGTGCTGGCAGGATGTATTTTCCCTTCTTGTATATCCTATTCACCCTCTCAAATACCACCACTGTCATCAGGACGGAAAGTTTATGCTCATGTAAAGTGCTGGGCTTGTATTTGGTGATATGCAACCAAAATCAGTGCCTTCATCCAGCTAGAGAAAAAAATAGCTTATATTTCCTGTCTGGGCAATTTAGTGTTTTATTCACAGTGCTTAATAGAATATACCCATTGGAAGCTCTCTGGGGATACCACCACTGGAAAAGGCAGGTGGTGATGCAATGCTCTGATCATCAAGGTAAGGAGATGGAGTGGCTGAGACCTCTTAAACCCATGGGAATACCGAACAGGCCCTATGGCCACGTGCTGTATTTTACCCTTAGAAACCTTTTCTTCAAATAGACAAACAATGCTCACTTTGGAGAGATGACTCATTCCAGGCAGGACTGGGATTCAGGAAGGTTTTGGATCTGGTATCCTGGTATCGGGGAATATTGTTACATTGGCCCGTCTGCAACTCCCGTCCATGCGACCCCAGAGTTTTGAAGGTGGGTCAGGCCTGGGCAGAGTTTCCTCTGGATGAAGTCAGTCGTTCCAGTTACAAGTGCTGGTGCACTGAGGGATGCCAAACTTGTACAGTAGTAACTCATCATGTACTGCAGATCCACAAACAGGACTGGCAGCATTGGAAATGACTTCATGCCTGAATGATTGACAATTGCTAATAGGGTCCAGACATTGGCAAGTCCCTACAGAGGGGGAGAGTTTGAACTTTGTGCCTGAGCTGCCAAATTGGTTTTCTTAAAACTCTTAATTTACTTTTGGGGTTTCTGGAGCCTTGCCTCCTTCATTAATTGGATGGTCAGCATTGTGCTGGTGCTTGTTTGGTTTCTGTTCCCTCCGCACACAAGCACACACACCATTTGCAATGGTTGCCTCAGCTTGGATGTGCGGCTCTTCTGGCCTGCTGCTCCTGACACCAAGTCAGCGGGGATGGCTGCACTCATGGAACCGTTCAGGGCCTTTTCCCTTTTAATTTTAAGTTAATTTAGTGCCTGTGAAAGGAGATGATGGACAGGCTTCTGTATCCTCTGAGGACAGCAAAGCAAGCGGGCATTCATGGCACTGCCTGACCCCTGTCATTCAGCACCCAGAAGAGAGGAAACATCCCATCAAACTGCAGCTGGTCCCTTTGCTGCTCCTGGCTCCTGAATATCCCACAGCAGTCATGTGGACAGCAGTTCTCAGCACTTTCAACTCACCTGCAGGAAGGCAGCAGCCCACTGGTTTTGTCTGACAAAGTCTCTCTTTCCTACAGTGTCTCGCTTTTCAAGCCCGCGGGTGACTCCAAGGTTAAGCCGAAAACGAGCCTTGTCTATCTCCCCACTGTCTGATGCCAGCATTGATCTCCAGACAATGATCAGGACCTCCCCAAACTCTCTTGTGGCGTATATCAACAACTCCAGAAGCAGTTCAGCAGCAAGTGGCTCCTACGGCCATTTATCTGCCGGGACAATCAGGTAAAACTCTGGGATCAGCTCTGTTCAGCTGAGGAACCATCCCCACAAAAGAAGGGATGATCTTCCAGCAAGAGAGACCTTCCCTTCCTCTCAACCTCTACTTTTGTGCATCGGGGCTGTGTAGTGTAGTAAATCAAAGCCCATCTGGTTTTGCATGTGGAAGGGTATTTTGTGACATGTGGGGTGGGCTTTTTTGGCTGGGTTGGGGTTATTGGTTACCATGTTTCCAGTAATTACAGTATAATCATGCCTCCCTGCAAGCAGAAACAGATAATAAATTCATGTAACAAAACACTCATTGTGAGCAGTTGGACTGGTTAAGAAACACTCTGATTTAAGAGATTGCCCCAAAGTATTCTCCAAATTATTGGCCCACATTCTTAGAAAAAATGCTGTCTGGGTGGATTGAAGAGCCTAATTTTAAATACATATTTAAAACAAATCTGAACCCTTGAGTAAAGTTTTGTTCAAATCGTAATTAAAAAGCACTTACATTAGGCAGCTGACTGTTGTCAATTCCTGCTGTGATTGCTTCACCCAAGTTTCACAATATTATTATTCTTTTTACTACTTAACTGTTAAAAATGTTAGATTTAATTAACACTGATGTTGCAAAGATTATGCATTCCTAAAATTTGTGGGGGGAAAGAGAGGTATTGCTACTAGTAACTGTAACATTAATTTTGTAAGTTACTTTACCCAGCAGCATCCTTTAGAAATTGACTGTAAAATCAAAGATAATGCTGACTTAAATTTCAACTCCTTGTCTGATAATCGTATTCTTTCCTAGTTTTTTTACCTACTGTCATCAGCTGGACATACCTCTAGCATCCCATTTTATACTCAGATTTTAAGAGTGATGTCTGGTATTTTCAGCAAATCAACAGAGTGCAGAGAAATTAATGGTCAGTTGTTGGCCTCCCAGGGAATAATCAACCAATAATAGCAAAGAATTTGAAACGCTTCTCAGAGTTTTAAAGTATATCCCAAATGTCAGGGGTTGTAAAGTGGGTGTTATATATATAATAGGATAACTGCTAGGAATTTGTGGTAAATAACTTGTTTGTTATTATTTTAACAATGACTTAGTGGCTGAATGAAATTGTCTCTCTAAAAACAAAATGGGAAATTAAGCATGTTGGTAATTGTGGCTCCATCTCTGAACATTCACACATTTGGCAGTTTTAGTGCTGTGAGAGAAAATACCATGAGGGTAAAGGTTCAGGGCACTCAATTCTTAAAGGTGGCAAATAATCTGTTTCTGGGCTGAGAATCTATGATTCATGAATCACCCACCTAGAGTACTCACAAAACATCTCCTGTGCTTCTCTGTCTCTGCCCAGGGGACTTGCCCCTGGGAGTGAACCCCTTTTTTCCAGAAGCTAAGCTTTGTTTGTCTCAGACCTGTTGCCCCAGTTAATGCCCGAGCAGCCAGGAGCTAGTGGTGTTTCTGGTCACCACTGACCTAGATTGGAGATGAACCAGTGACCTACATAGGAAGGGTGACATACTTCAGCAGTCCCCTGAGCCAGCAGTACCCTCACCTGAGTGCAGAGTAAATTGCATGGTTTTGGACTGTGTAAAGGGGATACTTATTCATCCCTGCCGTAATCTATGCCAGGTGAGCCAGATGATGCTGGTTTTTCGTGTACAGGTTAGCATAACCCAAGGTTGCGAGTCTGCAAAGTAGGTCCATCTGGGAAAACCTAGGAGCTACAGGGGCTGCAAAGCCAGATGTGTCCAAGTCCCATCCTCTTCTGTACTCCCTGACAAGGGCTTTTGGTTTTTTTTTTACATAGGAAGCAAAGAAATTAGAATTCTCAATTGTGTTGGGTCAAAATGATTCACCAGTTTGTTGAGGTACACACACAAGACAAATCATGTCCTTGCACTAAAGCAGGCTGTCAGGTTTATCATGGCATCAAAGGCATCTAGCTGGGGCATTGCAGCCTGTGTCCTGGAGTCTCCAGGAAGCCAAACTTGGATCAGTTGCTAGCAGATATGACAAATATTGTTTAAAATAACTCCTCATCATTTTTCTTTCTCCTTTTGCTGCAGTCCGGCATTCAGCTTTCCCCACCCCCTTAACCCTGTGACATACCAGCAGATCCTGACCCAGCAAAGAGGCCTGAGCTCAGCCTTTGGACACACTCCTCCCCTGATCCAGCCATCCCCAACCTTCCCCCCACGGCAGCATATGGCAGTGATCTCCGTCAACCCACCGCCTACACAGATCAGCAGCAACAGCAACTGCATCTCTGACTCCAGCCAGGTAGGGATGACCATCCTGCATGGCAGATGACCACTGCCCTTCATGATGGCTGTGGGAGTTTTACCCATTCTGTTTTTACTCACACTATCCCTTTACATTGCTCTTTTGTCTTCCTGGCAAGTGTTTCTGAAGTAGTCACAGCCAATTTTGCATCCTCCTTCCTTCCTTGCACACACCTGTACCTACCCATGCAGAAACTAAAGGCCTTGATCCATCAAAGTATTGAACATGATACACAAGGTCATCTCAGACAGGAAATCTCCTTGAGCACATTTTTCCTATTGAAATTGAGGGAATTCAGCACATGCTGTAGTGTTTTGCAAAGTAAGTTCCTGAGCCCTATAAACAAAGCTTTATCAGTACCTTCACCAATCCCTCCTTTTTTTGTTGAGGTGAACCATGTCAATGGTCTTAATCTTTAACAGGTAAGTGCATCCTACACAAGACCTCTTCACATTTTGCTTATTGTTCTTTCTTTTTCAGAAAATTATCTCTCAATATATCCCTGCTGTTGATTTTTACTGTTAAATTTTGCAAAACCAGGGGCCAGATTTTGAAAACTAGGAATGCCATGATGTGTGTGAATTCCCACACTTCAAATGCATCCTTACAAATAACTGTGAGCTCACACAGACATATATAAGTGTGTGTGTGTGTGCAAACCTTCCACAAGCATTGAGTTAGTGAATATGTCTAACACATGCTTAGTAATTTTTCTTTTTCACTTAGACTCCTTCAAAGTTTAAATTGCAGTTGCTTTTCCCCCCAGAGACTTATTTCACCTTATTTCACACCCATTTCAAATTGTTTTTTCAGTTGTATCACTGAACTTTTCAGACTGGTTTATTGTTTTAGGGTTTCTCATCATTGCTTCACTGCAAACTCTGTTTGTTATTGCAGGTTATTTGATTGATTGGTTTTGTTTTCTTCTTATGAACTGGCTACCAAAATAATGTGGCTGGGAGGAGTTCTGCCTCTGTTTAATAACTTGTAGGACCAATCTTGAGCAATTAACAAGAGTATTTAAAAAGTTAATGTTCAAATTTCATGCACATACAATGGGATGTTTTTTTCTCATGAAGCTGTTCTTATTTTTTAAGAGCTTAGCAAAATACACGCATAGTCTTTCATGTCCCCAGCATGCCAGAGCCCTCACACATAACCGGAGCCCCCTAGTCCCCGCAGGAATTTATTTTCTCAACAAATCATTTCACTGCATTGAGAAATAAAATTGTGGCTTGAGTAGGGGTTATATAAGGCTTGGTTGGCTTTAACATGGACTGGATTGCTCTGAAACAGAGCAGCACTGGTGAGGCCATGCTCACTGGTGAGCCTGCAGAAGTGGGGCTGCCCTTGACTCTTCTTTCTTTGCTTCCATCTCTCTGCCTTGCACAAACTGCATAGGCTGGTTTTCATATGAAACCCAGGCCAACAGGCCAATACTCTGCGGTCCCCCACCACTCCTAAAGTTCAACCTCAACTGATTTAAAGTTCATTTTTAATGAGGAGGTGGGCTGATGCCTGTCTCTCATCCCAAACCCCAGTGCCGTATCTTGCTTGTTTTTCTTTCCAGAGCAAGCAAAGCAGCGAGTCGGCTGTGAGCAGCACCGTCAATCCAGTAATTAATAAGCGGAGCAAAGTCAAGACTGAAGTCGAGGGCTTGCCCCCAGTGTCCCCAAACACACAGGTAACCTCCCTGGTGCAAGACGTATTGTGGGGCTGAGACAGAGAGCTACTGGGTCTCATCTTTGGGAATGGTACTCTTGGCAGCTTGGGTTGCATCTGGGAGCAAGACAGCAAAGCCTGCCAGCCAGGTGGATGTCTCCTGAAGCGTGAAGCCCAGGAAAGTAAAGGGCAGAGCTGCAGTGACTGAGGGACTCAGTTTGCTGTTGCTGTGCTTGGAGAAAAAAAAAAATTAAAAAGATGAGAGGAAATATACCAAGTGTGATAATTTAAAAATGATGTCCGAGTTTTCTGTGCTGCAAAGCAATGTCTCAAAGCAAACATAGATTATGAGGAAAGCTTTCGTGTAGGTATTCTTGCAAAAAAGGACAACTTCTTGATACAATAAGGAATTGCTTCTAGAAACATCCTTTATACTGGTGACACAACATTTGACACCAAGAAGGACCCAGAGGCCTTTGCTTTCTTTCTGGATCTCTGTGATTGCAAACTGTTTAATGGCTGACAGTATCCATCTGACCGTCCTTTATCACAACTGTAAACTATCAGGAGTGCTCTGGGCACTTCATTTTCATGAAATATTAGACCATGTTATTGTCAAGCGAATGGAAGAGTTGATGACAAATTTCTCCTTCTGCCCTGGTTCAGGAGCAGGTCTCAGCATGATGCATGGGGACAGCAACGTGTGCAGTCATAAGGGGGCTGGTAAAATTGATGAAGATAGCATATCAGGGAAAGATAAACATGCTGTAGTCAGCACGATTAGGGCAAAGAGGCACCTCTCTGGAGCTTTGAGTTTAGGAGTGCATCTACACACTGCTGGAAAAGCACATGCCCTGAAAAAGCAATCTGGCCACTACCCGGGCTAATAGGGCAACATGTTTATTTCTTGCAGCAAATGAAAAAATACTTGAAAGCTATTACCTGCTTTGTCAAAGCATCTGTAGTAGAGGGACTGTGGGACAGACAGCTCCTTCCTCAGTGCTCTGCTCCAGTGAGAAGCAGTGTGTGTTCAGCCTCAGGGAGTGTTTGGATAGCATCAGCTGGGCTCACCCCTGCAACCCTGCCCCAGAGTTTCATCCACTGGGTCTTATAACCACTGAAATTAGCACTGAAAGAAGGAGGGGGAGTAGTTTAAAATGGTGCAAGGAGATTTGATTAGAATATCAGGGTGAAATTAAGAGTAGGAAAATGCATGCTGATTATCTAATAGTTTCTGATGAGGCTATATGTGAAGTAATACCCCAAGGGAGAAATGTAGGCTCCACATCTTGCAGCACTTCAATATTGACTGGGAAATCACTAGAAAGTACCATGTAAGAGACAGCCCATTCTTGGCAAGGAGGACAGGTTAAAAAGCGGAATGTAGTGGGTGTCTACTGTTTGGTTGGTCTTAGCAACAGCAATTCATTAAATTTGGGAATTCCTTTTCTGCAGGAGACTGTGCTGAAAAGTTGTGTTACAGTCAATTAGTTATTGACTGATTCATTCTTTACAGACTATAAAGCTCATCTATCCCAGCAAAGAAGCACATATGTGTATGCTTTGTTTTGGAAATGGTGCACTGGAAACGGCTTATGTGAATTGTGCTTTGGGTGTTCAAAATCCTTGGCCAGACAATATCTCCCATAATGGCTTGTGCTATAAAAAGTGCAATCCAGACAAGATTTGTGGGACACATTGAAGCACCAGGCATGAGGGACCTGAGTTACCAAGCTCTTAGAATGCCAGAAAAGCTCCAGTACAGATTCAGATTTAGCATTGAGCTGGCCAGAAATAAGTTGATCCTCTTCAAGAAATAAAATGGTTTCAATTCCATTTTTCCAACAGAAGGTATAAAAATTTTGTCAAAATAAGATTTTTAGTAGAAAATCAGTTTTCTAGGGACTATGCTTTACATGGAGACAAACATTTCAACAAATAATAGTTATCATAGCTCAACCAAATAGGAATGACAGGAAAATGAACCTGCTGTTGCAACTTTCTCAGACTATTGCTTTGAGCTTCCATGCAATTTGAATCTCCAGAAGTCTTTCTGTAAATTACTGCAGTTTCATGTCCCAAGAGCCACCTTACAATATATTTTTTTTAAATTAAGAGCTAATTAAATCAAATCTCTTCCTTTTTATATCTAAAGTTTTGAATTAAAAAGTCACAGTTGGCATGTACATCATGAGCTGGTTAATGAAAATTGCTGAACTTCGGTACGTTATGTCTCACTTTCAAACCCATATAAGGCCATTAAGTCATTAATAATTGCAGCTGCCCGGTAGGCATTGGGAAGGTGTTGGTGGGGAAGGAGATGGCAGTCAGATAGGTCTGTTTGGGCAGGCCAGAGATGGTTTGAGATGAGTCTGGCTGTGTCTACACACATGGTTTCTACTGGAGCATCAGATCATGAGGAACAGTGTTTGCTATGATCAGTCATCCCAGATGCTCCTGTTTAAAGCTGTCCTGGAGGTGGGATGTTTTGTGCTAGGCAGTAGTAGTAATTGGGAAGAAAGGAAATGAAAGGGGACAAAACCTGCAGGGTTTTGTCATGCTAAATTCTCAAGCCAGTATTGGCTGCTGATTGCCTTGTCTGTAGTGCAAGTGTCTGACATGTATAGAGCTGACAGTTGTCCTTACTCTGAATTGTACTAATTATATTGTATGCTACACTTTTGTGTAGTTGCCCATGCTTTAATTCTCATAGCAGCCATAACAAAAATCTTCTGTGCTCCATTTAGCACTGAGGAGCTGGCTAGACAGAGAAGTTAAGGAGAGAGCTCACAGCGTGCCCAGCATTGAAGTAACTCATAAATGAGTCTAGAGTCCCTGGAGCTCTGTTCTGCAACCCCACTCTTCACTGGGTTTTGTTCAAGCTTCCCAAATTTCCCTCTCAGAGAAGTGCTTTGAGGGCTCATCAGTTTATCCCTGTGGAGCATCCTGCAGGCATAAATCTTTGGGTAAGGACTAGGTATCATTTTCTCATATACTGAAATATGCAGAAAACAGGAACCCCCTCCCCAGCTCATGTCAGGTGAGTGTAATAACCACTAGGCTCTGACTGCTCTGTGGTTTCTTCATGCTCATATTTCCCCACTCTGTCAAGATCAGAAGTTTTGCCCCAGCAAAGAACACAACTAAAGGTCAAAAGCCAGCTTTTTGTTTTCTCCAGCCTTTCCTGGGACTGCCCATGACCTGGCATTGCTGTGATGATGGCTTTGGGATGTTTTGTGCCTTGTCATTAACTCTGATCCATTTCTGCCAAAACTCTGTAACTCTTTTATTTCACAGTAGTCATGGATGTTTTGTAGCCACAACGAGCATGGTTTTGTGATCAGTTGATACCTGTCCTGTAATCTGTGAGTGATGGAGGAATTTAGATGAAAGAAGTCACCTTATACAAAGCAATGTTGTCTGTTGCAGGAGCATCTGACAGACCTGAAAGAAGATCTAGATAAAGATGAATGTAAACAGGAGCCTGAGGTTATTTATGAGACTAACTGTCACTGGGAAGGGTGCACAAAGGAATATGACACTCAAGAGCAGCTCGTCCATGTGAGTAATGGTTGGGAGGAAACCCCAGCAATAAATTTGGGTTTCTCTGCACTTGTCCTCATTTTTTATCACTTGCTGCTGTACAGCCAGAGCTCACCCTGGGAGCTACTAAAGGTGCAAATCAGAGATACGGTGTGTAAACACTGCCAAAACAGGTCGCTGCTCCCTGAGGAGTTCAGCTGAAAGAAGCTTCTCATAGATTATGTGATACTGCTCCCTTCTCAGCTGCTGAGGCTGCAATTTCAGTCTCCCTTGTGCATGGCCCAACAACAGAAGGCTCTGGGCAGAGGAAGGTGGCTGAGGTCTTCCATTTTCACTGGCCATATTCACTGAACTTTCCCATGCAGCTACACCAGCTATGGGTCAGGAATCGTCCATACTGACCTCAGTCCTACTCCAGGCCTCGAAAGCCTTTAATGCTGCTGTGACATGAGCTATAGGGCCATATCACTTAGAGGCTGTTGACCTGCTTCCTCTCACAAAAATAGAGCACTTCCAGAGTTTGGAGACATGCTTGAGTATCTTTATCAGAGTCTGAAATACAGAAAATGGATAAATTTTCTGAAACGTGGGAAACAGTGCTTCCATAATCACAGTGGTGTCCCCAAACCAGTGTAAAAACTGCTCTCTGAAGGATCCCCAAACCAAGTCATTAATCAGATTTTCAGTTCTAATTAATTCCAAGAACCTTTTGTATGCTTTGCTTCATCTGGGAATCTACCATTTGGTTTCCTTTGGCTTTTGGGTTCAACAAATCCCTCATACTCAAGGCTAGTGCCTGTGAAATCAGACATCATCTGTATCTAAGCCCCATCCTGCCCCCAGCCCAACACTCGCCTAGTCCTTATTTTGTGCTGGTGTGAGCCCCATTTGTTGGAAGCCAAACCGTATCTGCTGGGAATTCTCCAGGTCAGCAACCCTGTTGCTTGCAGCAGTGTTGAATTGAGCAAATTTTGCAACCTTCTCCTTTTCTTTCAGCTTTTTACTGCTTGTCTCAGCCAGACTCCTAGTCTGCCAGGGACCATCCATGTGCAACTCATATGTATCCCTCTTCCTGAGAGCTTGTGTCTGCTCTCACCCTTTCTTATATATCTTCATTTTAAATATGTTTAGATGCCACCAGGTAGGCATCAGTCACTATTTGCCCAAGCTCTGCACATAAACATTATCTTAGCCCAGAAGGAGCACACTCTGAATTACAGTTTTGTGCACATGCCCTTCTACTATCTAAAGCTAGTGCTTGCCTGCCTCTGCCAGAAGTCACTGGATCAGTGCAACAAGCCCTTGAGTGCGGGCAGATTTGGAAATGGTTTTCAAGGCCAAATGAGTGATAAGGTGCACATTGTGTGACATGGGGTGTTGCTTTTCTGGGGTTAAACCACAGCAGTCCTGTCAGATGGGGTGGGGTCATGTTTGTTCATCAGTTTTTGTGTGTCAGATATAAGAAAAACCAACTCTGCCCAGAGCAAAATGCAGAGCACCAGGCAGCCCAGCAGAATTTATTTGCAGAAAAAAACCCAAAGATTTTCCTAAATTTGGAAGGTTATGAAAATGGAGGCTTCTGTACTATAGAGTACTAGAGGCTATGATTACTAGCAACATGGTGTTGTGGATTTGGGATGCCCAAAATAGACATGTAAATGAAATACAGATGTCATGGGCCAACTTCTGAGAAGATGGCATCTCACCATGCATGGAAAAACTCTAATTTGTGTGCAGAGCAAAGTACCTGGGCAAGCAGGGGCTGTTCCTTATAGTCAGTGCAGTGTGCTTGTGGGAGAAGTGCATGTCAACAGGGAGCAGGAGTGAAGACATATTTTTGCAAGCACCACTGCTGCTTCCAACCTCAAAGGTCACTCAGTTTTGAGTGAAGCTCAGGCAAAGCCTCCAGCCAGATGGGAGCTATGGAGCTGTAGCTAAAGTGGGGTGAGTTGTGAAACTTCTCCACCATGTGATGGGAAGCAGATGTTGCCCAGACAGTGAGAGAATAGTCCTGAATGGGGGCTATAGTTCTCCTTCCATAAATGTTTTTCCTCTGGCCCAAGCAAGACCAGATAGGCAAGCCTGTGCTCTCCCCCACTCATAGCACTGCCATGTGTAGTCTTGGTTGCAAGTCAGACTCACACACAAACAGAGCCTGGAGACATATCTTCCCAGTCTGGTCTGGACACGGTTTAGCATGCCCATAGGTCTCCTGGGAGGTTCACTAGATTTCCACCATCTGAGGCTAAAATCTCGCACTGATGCCATATAATCAAACCAGAACCATAGGCAGCAGAACTCTAAACCTCTATGAAACCTCTCCAAAAAGGAGCCTCCCCTGACTCTTCCAGCATTCAGCTTTGGCTCTCATGTTTACCTGTGGTGCCCAAGAGACCAGTTGATCTCTACACACCTCCTCTTGTCCCTTGGTAGAACTAGTCTCTGACTCCAGTATTGGACCATAGCACACAGAACACTGAGACTGGATTTGGATTTGTTTTAATGTACTTTTATGTCCTCATGCTGCCTCACTGCCCTGAGAAAGCCTCATCCCAAGCTGCAAAATGTGTGCCTGGCCTTGGCCGGGGGGACAAAGGCGGGGGCTGGAAAATATCTCAGCACAAAAAAAGCCAAAACCCAAACCAAAAGTGGTTTATTTTAGGACTTCCTGTCAGTGAATGTCTACTGAAAACACAGGAGCGAGTACAGGCATTATTTTTGGCAGTGAGACCCCATTCAGAGAGACAAGGCCGCCGCGGGAACAGTACTGCCGACAGACTGGTCTCTGGCTCTGTTTATTTTCAGCAGAGCTTCATCTGCCCTGCACTGGGAAAAAGCAACTCTTCTTCCCAGCGTGGACGAAGGCACCGTTCTGGGTCTGGCTTTTCAACACCCCAGCACAGGATTTCATGGACCAGAGTAATTAGCAGTAATTGATGCAGCCGAGGTTTCCTTGGTGCATAGCTCACACATGCTGTCATTTCCTGCCAGCCACCAGAGCTGGACAGCAGGTGGATGTTTTGGGGCCAGCATATGGGCTGGTGTGCAAGCAGGCTTAGAAACATAGAATCATTTAGGTTGGAAAAGACCTCTAAGATCACTAAATCCAACTGAGGCTTGTCTCCTCCTGTCCACCATCCTCCAGCAGCATCCTAGGAAAGGGTCCCAGCTGCATATGTGCAGCACAAGAGAGTTCAGCAGAAACAAAAACGACTTTTGTCACTCCCCCACCACAACAGTGACATCAAGCAGCTGGGAGGACACTTGAGAGGGCTTCTCTCTCCCTGGCACCATGGGTCCCCACTGCTTTTGCAAAACTCCCATTTATAGCTACTTTGGAGCCAGTGTGCTGGGTGCTGTGCGCCTTTTCCTGCAGGACACACCAGACCACAGTGTTTGGTCCTGTGTTCCTGGTGTTATCTGTGCACCTGGCACACAGGTGCAATGCCTGACCACAAGCACTGGGGAGGGAACATCTGGCTTTCAGAGCACCGTGCATGCTTCACTGGCATCAGCTCTTCCAGGAGTGACCTGCTTTTCCTTTCTCTCCTATCAGCACATCAACAATGATCACATCCATGGGGAGAAGAAGGAGTTTGTCTGCCGCTGGCAGGACTGCACACGGGAGCAGAAGCCCTTCAAGGCTCAGTATATGTTGGTGGTGCACATGCGAAGACATACGGGAGAGAAGCCACACAAGTGCACGGTGAGCTGGCATATCTCACATGGTATACATGGTACATCTCACTTGGCAATTGGGACACTGAACTTTGGTGGTCACAAAAGTGTGTGTGGAGACACAGGCATGGCTTCAGGTAGGGCTCTATCAAGGTACCCACTGGCACTCAGCTCAGAGCTGGTCCAGCTCTCTGTGTCTGGGTTACAGGTTAGACCCTGGGGACAGGACAAGAGGTCAAGGAATATGGTTGAGGTGTTAGTGGGCAAAACTGCATTTCCTTGGGAAAAATTATTTTAGATCTACTACAGAGATCCAAAGCAACTCATGAAAACTCAGTTAAGGTGGAAATCCAGCCAATTTAGTTGCCTACATCCAAGAAAGAAATCCAGTAATGCTACACTGGGGAACCACCTAAACTTGGTTATGTCTAACTTAACATCGCCCACTGCTGCTGGCTGGGACCGCAAGTTTCCCTCACCTATGTACCCAAGCGTACACAAAAGTCTCCTTCCAGCCTGGGGATCTAGGCAGACACCTTCTTCCTCTCCTGTCTTAATCCAGAGGTGAGGTCAAGCCCTGCATGCTTAAATCCCAAGAGGAGCCCAGTCCCCATACTTACTGCATAGCAGCAACACTGTCTAGTGTTAAACACAGCCTGAGGAAGAGCATGGGATGCTATTTTGTATCTCAGTCATGTGGGTACAGTCTCATATACCACATGGGAGAGCTGGGCTCTCGTCCTCTTCAACCTCAAGACATTAAAGCCCATATCTGCCTTCACACCTGGAGTCTGCCACTGCACTGCTGGCTGACGGGGGGCAGCCAAGGATGCCTGATGGGAGGCCACAGGGGGAAGTGAGGTATGGAATTTCTTGGCTGCGGTAAACTGGTGGGAGAGAAGAGGTGTTCACAATCTCCTTCCTCATATGCTTGAGCCCTTACTCCTCCTGAAAGTCCATCCCTGTCTTTTGGTATCCTCTGCTCTCTGCCTTCTCCTCCTGCCTTCTCTTCCTCTTCTGTCAGCATTGCACTGTTCCTCTCCCGAGAGTCTTGGGGATAAGTCTTTTTCTGCTCAGCAGATATCTGAATTCTCTTCCCATACCTTCCTGGTCTTTTACTCCATTAGCCACTTCCAGCCCTGCTCCCTCTCTGGCTCTGCCCCAGCTCCTGGTTACAAATATTAGGATATGTATGATTTGCTTGCTGTATGACTCCTTTATCAATCTTCCAGGCCTGTGTTCATTTAATTTAGAGCATAAGCTCCCCCGGGACACAGGGCCACGTCCTTTGTTTTAATCTTCTAAAGCACTTTGCCCAGTCTAGTGCTTTACCAATCTTCCTTAAAAGTATCAAGAAACATTGATTGTTGGTGCACTACAAAATGAGCACTAAGGAAAAATCTAGCCCTGCCCTTGCAGGTAGAGGAACTCAAAAGACAAAAAGCAGAAGTGACTGCATCCTCTTCAGTGCCATGATGGAGCAGAAAAAAGCACTGCTGCACAGTTCTGCCTCTTTCAAGTCTCAGTTGTGTCACACTGGAACAAAGGCAAGGCTCTGTGTGTTTGAGTCTTAAGTCATCCTCTGCTTAATGGAGAGCTGCAGTCCCTCCATGTGCAGTATGTCCTGAACTGGAGTACCACCTCTTTCCAATTGCCTGGGATACATGGCAGCTCTGTAGACAGTGCTCTTTCGTGGGAGACCATTCCTTATCCAAGTCTGGCAGTGATTTTTCAAAGCACCATTTGTTTCAGACAAGAAGTTTGTGGTGTACATGGAGCTACAGATGAGCCCAATTGCTGCCTGGGATTTGGTCAAGGATTATTTCAACAGATGACAGCCAGAACTCCCACTGACATAATCAAATCCACACGTAAGAGCGGGAACAACTGCTTTGAACATGCACAGTCTGCTTTGCAGAGAAGCTCTTATTTAAAAATGTGGCCTTAGAACTTTTGCTCTTAACTGCATTTTTGTGTCAGTATCCAGCAAAACCAGAATGGACATGAGTTGCTTCATGCTGAGTTCCCTTTGTTTTCTAGCAAAAGGAATGATGTATTTCAATAACTGTAAGCAGCTTGAGTTATAAAGGATTGTTTACACTGGGCAAGAGAAGAAAGGGATATACTGTGCTACCTCAAAGTTGTGGCATGTTCTAAGGGACAAATGGACTAATGAAAGTTGTATGAGGAAGGGAATTGGATCATCCCACCCTGACAAAGACATGGAAGGAATCAGCTCTTGCAGGATGTTCCTACTGTCCTTGAAGAGATCTGGATATCTCAAGAGCAGAGCGAGTTTGCCTTATGTCCATTATCCGTCTGGTGGGCCTTAAAGGGAAGCTTAAGTAACCCTACTTACTTTCCAGCACAAGAAAGTTACATAGGATCATCCTGTGCCTGCATGCTTCATGAATGTCATGGGCAGCATGTTTGCCTCACTTCCTGCAGTACAGGCAAGTCCTGTACATGTGGGGCACAAGGAGACAGGGACTATTGCTATTGGCACGCAGTTGCCATTGGCCAGACCTCTGGATGTGTAGGACTATTCAGCTGCCCTTGAGGACATCAGACACTGAGTATGTCCTGTCCTGCTGTGGCATCAGTTTCTTCACTGGACAAGACTCAAACAGAGCAATGTGAAGTTCTGTCGCATCTGGACTGAACTTGGTTTGAGGTGAAATCCTCCTGTGCTAGGACAGGGCAGGTGCAGGGAGAAGCCTCCAGCCCAGCCAGAGTGGAGAGTGGCAGGACTTAATTTACATCACCCAAAGCCTCACCACGACTTCCAAGCTGCTCTCGTTGTGTGGGCAACTGGTTTCCTTCCAGGAGGAAGGTTCCTGGCCAGTTTTGTCATCCAAAAATCCGTCTGTCTTCAAGATTGAGAGTCTTGTTTTTTAAACTGGTAATGTCAGACAGCCTGACCACAGCATCCTCTGAGAGTATACCCAAGCTGTAATTTGGGAAACTTCAAAGCTTGCTAGATTTCTGCTTTTGTGTTAGGGAATGTGTCTGCCCTTTCCAGTGCTGGTGCTAGTGAAGTTGGAAGACTGGTCAAACTGTCAAGAAGCCATCAATTTCCTAGGTGGGAAGGAGGGGGCCTCCGTTTCTGAGCTTGTTAGCTGCAGAGGGGTGACAGGAGGGGCTAAGAGAGCTCTGGGAGGAATGAAGGGGTGTTTAACCCTGCTGGAAAAAAGAGACTCTTGTTGAAATGTCAGGTGGGTACCCAACAAGGAGCAGCACCTTAAATATGACTCACTGCTGAAACTCTCAGCCTGCCTAGGGAAGCAAACTTGCCCAACAAAGTGGATGTTGTTCCCTAAAACACAAGCTCTTTAAAGGGAAGAAAAAAAAGAAAGAATAAGAAACAGATGAGAAGGGTTTAGGCAGGGGGAAAATCAAATTTTTCTGGTTAATTAATCACTCCTCTTGTGTTTTTTTTATTTTAGTTTGAGGGCTGCTCTAAAGCCTATTCCCGCCTGGAGAACTTAAAGACACACCTGAGGTCCCACACTGGAGAAAAACCCTATGTCTGTGAACACGAAGGCTGCAATAAAGCGTTTTCCAATGCCTCAGATAGAGCCAAGCACCAGAACAGGACACATTCCAATGAGGTAAGCCTGGGCTCACCGCAGCTCAATGGAGGGCTTTTTTTTAAATTTTGCTGACAATAAACATACACTTTACACACTGGACTCATGTAAAAAGAAACCTACTGTAATGAGAGGTTTTTCTTATTTTTTAATGGGATTTATTTTGCTGGAGAGCCAGACCACATGAGCTTTATATTTATGAAAGCCGTGTTTGAAATCATAAACAGATGTTAAAGTATGCAAACTTGTTAATTGACTTTGGAAAATAAAACAAGCTTTTTCCAAATTTATGATTTTTAATAGCACAGATAGTATTGTATGGTTGTGCATGTGGTGTTTAATATTACTGTTACAGTAATATAACAGCTACCCTGGATCCTCATGCTCTGGAAATAATACTCCCGCCATCGTTTGATGTACAATGATAGAGCACAATGCAATGCTTTGTTAACCTTGGATAATTAAGACCCGCTATTAGTAGTTGGGGAGCAAAGGAAATTGCCTTTATTGTAACGCATGTGATGGTCTGTTGCAATCAACCACAGCCGACGATTGAAATTTATATTACCACTAATTAGCTGACAGGGGAAGAAAAAACAACGCTCTAAAGTTCTAATAGTGTTTTCAGCCATGAAGAATTCAGTCTGTAGCCTAATTTGCAACAGTTAAATATAGACTATTGGAGAATGGAATGCAGTTGCCACGGTTGACAGCTTTTTGAAGCGATGCTGTGTCTACAAAGCTCTTGTTGGGAGTATTTTTATCTCTGGCATATCAGTCAGTGATAACCAAAGCTCTGTAGGTTTCAGAGATTCTGTTGGAGTCAGAATAAGGACTCAAAAGTCTAGGATGCCCTTCTATGCTGTATAATGCTGGGATGGATCCAATGAATGACCAGGATTCTGGTGGTGTTTGAATTGGTCAGGATTGTACTCCACCAGCAAACCACTTCCCCAGCAGGACACAGGTTAAAATTAACCCATATAAGCACTTATACTGGATAGTTTGGGCTACACTGACCGTGAGGCCAGGAGTGACCAAAAAGACATGTGACCTCTTGTCTGCTCTGCAACCTACATTCCGAGTAAGTGGTGTGTGACTACATCATCATTTGCTCTATATTAAAGCTTCTTCCCTGAAAGGTAGGCAATTGTGATTTAATCTCACATTTCAGATATTGGAAATTGTTCATTCTCCAGTCCTGAATGCTTTTTCTGCCTTCCTCCAGTGCTGGATCCAGTGTTCCTTTCGTTGTTGCTATTTCCATCTCTTAACAGTGTTAAGCCGCTCTCCCTATTCTTGGTGATAAGCTAAATAAATCAGTCAAGACACTGAAGATTCACATTTCTGCAGCATTTTTTCCTGTCCTTAAAGGAGATTTACATCTCTCTTCGATTCCTAAAGATTCTCATGTGAATGTATCAAGACTGCTGGTGCACCTTTCAGTGCTGGATACAGACTCACATAGCCCAGTTTGTGCCCACTATAGGAGTATGTGAGCTACTTTTTGCCCATAGATCACTTGTGCTCAGGTCCTTAGAACTTTACTAGGATCCTTCCTAGGCAGGGCAGTTTCTCATCTGTTGAGCCAGCTAATGTCCCATGTCCCTACATGTGGAATTTTCATTTTGGCTGTGTAATTAAATGTAATTTCTCCAATGGGTTCAGTTTCCCAAATGACCCAGATCAGAAGCTGCACTGGATCTAGGATGACTCCTCACCACATCTGAGCAGAGCTTGGACACACTTGAAAGTCTGCTCTTTGGGTTCCCTTTGTGCAAGAAGGTGAGGCTGTAGGCCGGAAGCATACAGCTTCAGTTGGATGCTCAAAGCTCATTGCATTGGGCAGCAGGCCCAGGCAAGGGTCCTGCATCCAGCTGTGGCCATGACCACTGGGTTAGCAAACTGCACTGAGACCTTGGCTCACAAAACCACACAAATGCAAAGCAGAAGTCTGTGGCTGTGAATATTTCCCATTACCCATTGGTAACTATTGTGGTTTCTAGCTACCTTCTAAATATTTTCCTCTGTTTACAGTGTTTACTGGGAATACACCACAGTTTCAGAGTTAGTCATCCAAGTGTCCTCTGAGGGGGAAATTCCAGGTTCCCTGTATTTGTCACTATCATTGTGTGACGGGATTTAGGTGTATAGTTAGGTGAAGTTCAAGGCTGGGGATATATTACTACACTGGCTTTTGTTTGATTGTTGACACATTATTTAATTTTAAACTTTTAGTGACTATTTGAATCTCTTCAGGGGATACATTTAAAGTTACTCCTGGGAAGAGGGCTTTCATCCTGTGGCCACTCTCCAGTACATACACGAGTGTGTCATGACTTCATGGCCAACCAAAGGCTCAGAGTAACATTTTCCACAGCTCAAGCTGAACAAGGGTAAAAGGCAGAAAATCAGTTCTGCTTAGTGTCTGGGGAGTTCTCCAGTACTCCCACCCTAACAAGTATTGCCCTGTATGTGTATGAGAGTAGGAGGGAGGCATCTGAGATATCTAAACTGTTGACTTCACATACATTGTGGTAGATGTTAGAATCTGGATAACCTAGAGGACAAACGAAGGCACACCAATAAAACAGCAGTTGCGCTCAGTTCAGTTTCAGGGGATATGGCCTATGAACAGGATGACTGAATTCCCTTAGGTGGAGTGTCTGCTGTCCAAGCAATAATGATCACATTTCTCTAATTGCTGGCGTCTGAAAAATCAGAACTATTGAGCCTAAAGGATCTTTATAAAAATTCTTTTGAGTTGTTTATGTACAAGGGGTTTTTTAGCATGTATGGTGGGGGTTCTGGTCTTTGGAATAGAGTTTAATAGCAGCAATAATATTTCTATAATGCTTGTCCAAAAGGTTGCATGAGATTTTTAAATAAGCTGTGTTACTTTTTGTGCCTTGGCTTACCCAGCTTTAAAATATATTAAATATTTACCTCAGTGGGGTGTGACAAGGATTTAAGTGGTTTGAGTGATGTGCTGAGATGCGTCAGGACGCATGCTTTTAAATGAAAAACAGACTTTTAGTGTTTTTTCATGTGATTATGCCATCTTTCTGCAAAGAATGTATACTCCCTTGTATTTTTTCAATAAGTTCCTGGACAAAATTACAAAACAGATTAAAAAAAAAAATGGAAATGGTCATTTTGAGTAGCCTTCAAATAACATCTGTCTCTTTTTTCTCATGGATCTGTCCTAGTGCATTGGCAGAAAAATACCTAGAGTAGTTGTGAGGCTGAAAGAGGAACTTGTGATGAATTCAGACCTTCCAGTGCAGCAGCACCAGCTCAAACAACTGCAGTGCTAATACACCTTGGAATTGGAAACTCAATAAAAAGAAAAAAGTTAAAAGAAGAAAAGTATCTGTTTGCTGATTTCTGTTTTCAGAAGCATGGCTTCAGCCTTGTTTTCCTGTGGCAATCAATGATTCATGAATTCAGGACTAGAGTGCTATCGTCTGAAAAAAACATTGCATGCCTGTGGTTTGTTTTGCACAATAACAGATTTCAAGGTGACAGGTGCTGGAGCAGTATGATAGATTGAGTAGGGTGAATCCAGTCTGGCTTGGATTCACTGGAATTCCATCAGCCAGAAGGGAGGGCTTCAGACATTTTTTTGGTGTAGATCCCACCTTAGCAGAGAGAATGTGTTTTACCCAGTCCCCTACATCACCTCCCTCCCATCCTTAATCAGGAAACATTCCTGTGGCCACCCAAGCAAATACACATGTAGGAAAGTAGTATTAGGAAAGTATTTCATGATTTCTTAACTGTCTTTTAATCCAGAAACTGAAAACAAGAAGTTTAGCCAACATGAAATGACTGGCCAAGTCTGTATGGATCAGCAGCAGCCCATATATCATACCTTCGCTATCTCAGTCTTACAGAATCCTGTGGAGCAGATGCTCCACATTTTGCTACTACCTGCTGCTATGTTCATTGTTATTTTCTTGGCTCATACACTGTATCTGGAATATTTGAGCTTATTCTAAGTATAACTGAAGATTTGCTTGCATTGACAGAAACCCTACGTCTGTAAAATCCCTGGCTGCACGAAGCGGTACACGGACCCTAGTTCCCTCAGGAAGCATGTTAAGACAGTGCACGGGCCTGATGCTCATGTCACGAAGAAGCAGCGCAACGATGTTCACCCAAGACCACCTCCGCTCAAGGAAAATGGGGACAATGAGGCAAGCGCCAAGCAGACCAGCAAGATTTCAGAGGACAGCCCTGAGGCCAACAGCACCACGAGGAGCATGGAGGATTGCTTACAAGTCAAAACAATAAAAACAGAGAATTCTGTGGTAAGAGCAGTTGCTCTTGGCCGAAATGAAATGGGCCAAATGTTTCTGATGCAATGGGGGCATGAAGCATTTGTATGCCATTTACCTCTCCTGGTGGGTGCCCTTCACCTGCCAACACCCTAGAGTTCAAGTCCAGAAATGAAACTGCAGGTCAGGGCACAGTCCAGTACATTTTGCACCTTCCTAACACAGCGTCACAAATTCCTGCCCTCGTAGTCATGGAGGCCATGTGAGGAGGCCTTGCTATGCTGTGAAATGGGTAGAACTCAAGAGTGTTGTGGTCAAATGTGCTTTACCTACTTCACCAGTTTAAATTGAGCAACAACCATAGAGCACAGATTGATTAACACTTCTTAAAGCAGAGGTCCTGGCTTAACCAGTCCCTTTTCTCCTCCTCCCTGCACCCTTCACTGTTTTTCTCTCCAGGTTGCTGCTGCTGCAGAGCAGTTTTGCTGGCACAAGTCTGTTGTGAAGCCAGTGGGGATGAAAGTTGATGTTTTGTTTTTGTTGGGGATCTCAAAGCCAGTTCAGTTCCTTGGTCCTATCCATCATACATAGAAGCACAAAATCACTGAGGTTGGCAGGGACCTCTTAAGATCATCTTGTCTGATCTTCCAGATCAGTCAGGGTTGGCTAGAACAGATTACTCAGGAGTATACAAGTTTCCAGCTGCCACAGAAGATTGAAGTGGGATGGTGGGGCAGGGGAGTGTAAGTAGAAATAAACATGGGAGCAGTGCTGTGGCCCAGAGAGTACAGGCTTTCAGCCAACCATGATCATGCTTTGTAGACCCGTGAGTAGCCACCAGCTGAACCAAAGACCATTTATCAGCCTTCTGGCCATTACAGCAGCTCCACAGTAGGCAGTAGTGCAGTCAGTGGTACTAAGGAGCTATGTATAGTGATGGGTTGAAACACATTCAAGCCCTTTCCATCCCAGGGAACCCAAGGCTGGTGGAGTAGATGGAACATTGCAACACAGATGACTATTGATGTTTCTTTTCATCTTTGTAACCAAAGATCTGCTGCACCAGCTCAGAGTGGAACGGGTTATGAGCTGAATAAAGCAGAAAATACCTTCATCTGCAAAGGAGTGTTCACATATTCTACAGACTTCTCACTAGAGCTGAAATGACTTTTAGCCCCAAAATATACCTTTTCTTGATTTGAATCCAGGCTGAAAAATTGTTATTCCTATGAAAAACATTCCCTGGAGCTACAAAGAATTTCTCAAAAGGATTAGAGGATGTTTTTTTTTTTTGACAAATGACTAATGAGCAGCATTTTTTCGGTTAGGAAAAAATTGAGTATTTTCACATCCAAAGTGTTTCTAATTGACTAAAGGAACAGTTTACTGCCATGAGGCTCTGTATTGTGTTACAAAAGCTGAGTGTGAGAACCACAGGACAGAATGACCTCTCTCCAGTACTCTTCCTCAGTGTGTTTTGTTGGGTTTTTCCTGTGAAAACACAGACACAAGGATGGCTTGCCACCCTGTTTCTCTGAAAGTCTGGGGTGGTTTTCCTAGCTCTCTGTGCTCCCAGGGTTCCAGCCAAGCTATCTTGCTGGCAGCAGGGCCATGGGTCATATGTTTCTCTTCACTCTCCCTGTCCAGCACTGCATACTTCACTTGTGCATGTCTACCAGATGGCATCTGATCTGCTGGGCCCCCATCCAACTCCAGTTTCCTGGTTAAGATGATGGGAGAGGTGAGGTGCCTCACTGGTTCCCATCACTCCTAGGTCCCTTGTTTAGACCCATCTTTGGGTTTCACCCCAAACCTATGGAAACAGGTGGAAAGTCTATTCTAGGGATTTTTATCTGGGCCTCCAAAGAGGGAAGGCAGGGAAGATGGGGAATGGGAGTGGGGACAATATTGGCAAGTTGTGCTGTGTTCTGCATTTCCCTCTTCCTCCTTTTACTAACATCGTCCTTTTTGTTAATGATGTCTTTGTCCTAACAACCTGTTCTTTATTCCCACTTACCCTTCCTTACTCTACCTTCCTAAGGACAGTCGTTACTGAGGTGAGCAAAGAAATCATTTGTATTAAAATAACTGTATAAAGCATGGTCTCCTGCAGATCTCCTGTCTCCATTTAACCCCCACAGGGTGGAGGTAGAGGCATGGAGGGTAATGGGGAGGGATAAGGGATATTTTCTTCAGTACAGAAAGGGGGAGGATGCAGTGCCCAAGGATTCGCTTTGCCACTTTTCTCCCATCACTACAACTTGACATTAAATCCTGGGATTGCAATCTCTGTTATCTGGATTAATAGGCAACCAAAGCCAATCAACCTTGCCCATGGGATCTGCTATGGAGCAAAGTAAAACACTGTAGCACCCTGCATTCCCACGTTGGCCTGGAGCAGGATACATTGCCTTTTCAGCACTCCCATTTTTTGATGGAGCATGGGCCTGGAGCAGAGAAGCCAGGCATCCTGTTTGGTAGCTGCACCTCAGAATAAATTCAGACCATATAGTGTCTCCAGCAAATAAACTACTCAATGTGAAATGCAATTCCTAATGTAAATAAAATATTTACATTACATATTTATGGTGCTTATCTGCCTTATCTGCAAGTGGGAGTTTGCAAACAGTGAACCAGGTTTTTATCTGGCTGGGAAGTTTGTCAGCCAACCTAATTATATGTTAGGGTGTTTAAAAGACGGGAATATGTTGTGTCTGAAATACTTAGGCCTTGATCCCACGTTAGATAAGCCAGTGTTTGCTGCAATATACCTTACACAACCAGGTAATATGCTGCTTTTCTTAGAGAAACATCTCTCCTTATTTTGGAGGAAGAGAATTTGGTTTCTCTCCATCTTTCTGTTGAACCCACCATAGTTTTTCCAGCTGTGGGGTGCTGACATGACCTCCAGTCACAGGGAAATGGTGCCTGCCTTCTTGTAGAGCTGAGATCCTGTAGAAGCGAAGGGTAATGAGAGGGGAGAGCCTGGGATAGGAGCTCTCCTAGGCTTCAGAACTAATACTGGGGATGTTGGGTTCCTGGTTTCTTTCCATCCGTGTTTTCACCTGCCCAACTCTTTCTCCTCTTTTCCTTCTCCAAGATGTGTCAGTCCAGTCCTGGTGGCCAGTCGTCATGCAGCAGTGAGCCGTCACCCCTTGGCAGCACCAACAACAATGACAGTGGAGTAGAAATGAACATGCACAGCGGGGGAAGTCTGGGAGATCTGACGGCGTTGGATGACAACGCTCCTGTTGTGGACTCAACGGTCTCTTCTGGTAATTCAGCAGTCAGCCTGCAGCTAAGGAAACATATGACGACAATGCAACGACTTGAACAGCTCAAGAAAGAGAAACTCAAGACAGTTAAGGATTCCTGCTCATGGGTGAATCCAGCTCCACAAGCCAGAAACACCAAGCTGCCTCCCATCTCAGGAAATGGTAAGCCCTGGGCCTGGGCCATGTCCTGTAGGAACCCTCCAGAGTCTGACTCTGGTTTCATAACCAAGAGTGTGCCCTGGAGGAATCCAGATCATTTCTTGTTGCCTCTGAGTCAGCCCTTGCTAGATGTAGATGTCAGGTAAAATGGACAGCTTGAGTGTAAACACAGCGATCTGGTGATATGCGACAGAAACCCAGATGCTCAGTCCTAGAGCTGTGAAAGGAGGCAGAGGCGTTGGTGTCCATGTTTCTGGGCTTGCCCAGGATCCAGTGACAGCTGTCTCCTCATTGTCCCAGGGACAGCCACAAGACTGCTTGTGTTCCTTTCACCAGTAACAATCCCCCAAGGGCTAATGTGCCTCCTAGAAGACCAGTGGAGCACACACAACAGCAATCCACAGAAGACCTCCCTTCCTAATCTTACTCTGACAGGTCTTTTGTCACTTGGAGAGCTCCTGGCTACTGCCTTCAGCTTCATATGCCAGTTTCAACTGGCTGGCAATTCTTGGTAAAAATATGATCCCTGCAGTGTTCCTCTTAACTTTACCAAGAAGTCCCAAGGCATAGTGCCTGAGTTATACTAGACCTCAGAACTTAGTATATTGGGGCTTCTTGGGTTATTCTTGGCAGAGCCTTGGAATGTCAAATTTTGGGCTCTTGGTGTCCTATCCCCGACTGTGCATCTGTCTCAAACAGCAGCTGTGGTTGTGGCGACATGCTGTCCCTTGTGGCAGTGTTCACAGCAGTCCTATTTTTTCACTACTGAGAGGTGTACATGTTACAAAGACTCTCCAGCAGGGACTTCTTAACATCTCTCCATAGCCGCCTTGCTCATTTTTCATGGATATAGAGCTAGAGATGAAGCTTTGAATTCAGTAGTAGTAAATGAAATTCACTATGATTCCCATGAAATATTTGGGGGTGGCTTTGTGGGTCTGTATTCTGCCACCAATAACACTACCAAGTGAAATTTCTCAGTAAACTAAACGTTTTCTTTCTCTGCAACTTTTCTTTCAGGGTCTGTTCTAGAAAACAGTGGTGGTTCTTCTGCTACGCTGCCTAATCCCAGAATAATGGAGCTGTCTGTCAATGAGGTTACAATGCTGAACCAACTCAACGAGCGCCGTGATAGTACAACAAGCACTGTCAGCTCTGCCTATACCGTCAGCCGCAGATCATCAGGGATCTCCCCATACTTCTCCAGCCGCCGTTCCAGTGAGGCTTCACATCTCGGGCACCGTCCCAATAACACAAGTTCTGCTGACTCCTATGACCCAATTTCGACAGACGCCTCCCGCCGGTCGAGCGAGGTAAGCCAATGCAGTGGGATGCCGGGTCTGCTGAACCTCACACCAGCTCAGCATTACAGGCTGAAAGCCAAGTATGCTGCTGCCACAGGGGGCCCTCCTCCAACCCCCCTGCCAAACATGGAGAGGATGACACTGAAGAACAGGATCTCGCTTATGGATGGACCAGACCCCACCTTGCCCTCCATCCGCCTCCCACCAGGCCCCAGGCGTTGCAGCGATAGTAACACCTATGGCTACCAATCAGCTCCAGCATTTCCCCATGAAGTGCAGGGCAACTGCGTGAGACGGGCAAGTGACCCAGTGAGGAGACCTGTCGGAGACCCCCAGACCCTCCCACGAGTTCACCGCTTCAACAGCACCAACAGCGTGAACCCCTTTCATCCTCCACACCCCACAGACAGGAGGAATTTTGGCCTCCAGAGCTATGGGCGCTCAGATGGGAGTCTCCCCCGGCACACCTACTCACCCCGACCAGTGAGCATCAGTGAAAACATTGCCATGGAAGCCATATCCGGGGAGACAGAGGCACCCATTGGAGATGATGACATTGTGTTGCCAGATGACGTGGTACAGTACATCAAATCCCAGAGCAATGGAACAGCAGCAGAGAGCTCTTCCATGGGGTACAGCAATGAGATGCAGAACTTCCAGGGAAGTGGGAAGCTGCAGCCTCCAGCTTTGCCGAACCAGCGCAGGATGGCAGTGGCTGAGGCAAGCATGAGCCACTTGGGACCCATGATGGCAGAGTGTTCCATGAGTTTTGATACTTCCTCAGACATGAATAAAAATAACATGCCTGTCCAGTGGAATGAAGTCAGCTCAGGTACAGTTGATATCATATCCAATCAGTCGAAGCAGCAGTTTGCTCAAGGGAACTTAGCAGTGGTCCAGCAGAAGCAGAACTTTGGTCAGTACCAGAACTATAACCAGCAGCAGATGCAGCTGCCAGACAATAGTATGAATGTAACACAGCAGAGCTTTATGCAAAGAAATGTGGGAATGGATGGGCAGAGGCCAAACTGCATGCAGCTGCGGCAGCAGCCGATGAGCCTAGGCCCCAGTATGAACCCTGATATGGGCTTGCACACTGGGTATAACCAGGCTCATCAGATGTTGAGCCCCAATGCAATCAGTGGCAACCCAAATCAGATGTCTCCTAATTGCAGCAACATGGCAGCGAAGTCTGGACCCCACCTTCACCCTCAGCAAATGGACATAGCAACTGACCCTTCTTTAATGGTCAGGAGCAACAGTGAGCGCCCAGTGCTGGGACAGGTTATGCATGAACCGAGTCAGCAAAACTACTCATCTCAGCCAAGCCATCTGAACTTCTCTATGGCTCAGGAGGCCTTTCATCAACCCATCATGGCCTCCAATCAGCCCAGCTTTGAGCCTCAGCAGAACATGATGGGTTCAGCTGCACAGGCATACCCTTCTGGCATGATCCAGCCTCGTCCTCCACCTGAGCCAAACCCAGGCAACAGACCCCGAAGCCTCCGCACCGTCCAGCAGCTGGGCTACATGAGAACTCCCCATCCTTCAAACACCATCAGTCCTGGCCAGGAGACACCAGAGGCCATGCATAAAAGAACCAGCGATATGTTGCTGGCACCAGCCCAGCAGTGCACGGATGGCACGAGGGAAAACAATTTGATGTACTATTATGGTCAAATCCACATGTATGAGCAGAACGCCAGCTTCGATAATCACGCGGACTGCCGGGTCAGGCAGCAGCAGTGCACTCTGAACAGCAAGCCAGCCACTCTGCCTTCCCCAGGTGCAAACCAAGTGTCCAGCACGGTGGACTCACAAGGTCTTGAGCCACCCCAGATAGATTTTGATGCCATCATGGATGATGGGGACCATTCAAGCCTGATGTCGGGAACCCTGAGCCCCAGCATCCTGCAGAACCTCTCCCAGAACTCCTCTCGCCTGACGACTCCACGAAACTCTCTGACGCTGCCCACCATACCTGCGGGGATAAGCAATATGGCAATAGGTGATATGAGCTCCATGCTAACGACGCTGGCAGAAGAGAGTAAATTTCTAAACATGATGTCATAAAGCACAGCACAAGGCTATCCAAGGGGCTCTGCGTGAAACAGTTTTATGAATGTGCATTTCAAAAATAATCTGTTTCAATAGAGTAGGGTTTTTTATAAGTATTAAATACATTAAAGGGATTCAAAACTAAAATTTTAAAAAGTGTTTGTACAGAATTATGTAAACTATATCCAGTTCAGCACCACAGGGGTGCACCTCTAGTATTATTTTGTTGTTGTTTTCCCAGAGCACTGAATGGTATCACCACCAAGCTAGGAGACATCATGAGGGTGGTTAGAGATGAAATCCGTCTTCCCAGAAGCCCTGTAAATAGCACTCCCCATCATTTTCCATTAGTTACATTTGCAAAAAGATTCCATTTTCAACCGACCCCAGAAAGAAATGGGAGGATGCGGTTTTGATTAGAATAAAAGCCATACTATGTATTCTGCTCTGATGAGAGTAGGGTTTAGTTACGTCTCCAAACAGGCCCTCTGCCAGCAGTATTGTTTTATACCATAAATACCTTTGTACCTTGCAAAGAGCAATGATTCCAAACAGCTTCTCAGCAAAGTGCCTTACCAAGCTTTCTTGTTAAGTAGCCAAGGCCTCTCTTCCTTTAAAAATCAAATATAGTGTATTGCCAGAAGCATATATAAAATGTACATTTATAAAAACATAGTGATGTTTCTGAGAAAACATTGGAAAGACACATTGATGAGACACATAAAAGGTGAATGCACACTTTGATCAGATGTGTTTACAACGTGGTATATATCATGCGCAGAGTGGAGCAAAGGCCTGGGAACAGCAATCACTGGGAAATAGTCCCCTGTGGCAGGAAGGCTATGGCATGCAGACTGACACACACGCATAACTTTTGCACCTTCTGAGCACAGTGACTTTCTGCAAGGGCCCCACATGCATCTTTAATGACCTGGAGCACACATTACCATATATTGCTGCGCAGCTTTGCAATGGCTTCACTTTCTGTTCAGTTTTCCATGCTGGGATGCTTAAACAAGTGATGGTGATGGAGAGAGTTGTATGATTGTGTCAGCCCAATGTGGTAGTACTGGAGGAGCTGATTTATTTCATCAGGGGGTGTGTCTGTGTGATGTGGTCAGTGCAGAGCTCTGCCTGTACTCCGTGCACACAACAGGCACGTGGCTGCACTGATGCAGGGCCAAGCATGAGCTAATACACCCTGCCCCGCAAGCAAGCTTGTTGGCATGCACCCAGTGCTACATTAATATGTCCCACAGCATGAAAAGAGCTATTGTATCCAAAGAATATACCATCGTCAACCTGGGTTTTTCATTTGACTAGTAGACTGCACCTGCAGCCTGCAATGTATGCATATATCTGTCTGGATAGTCTCAAAACAAGTATTTGAGTCAGAATAGGAGCTTGGTCAGTGAGAATCTCTTGAAAGTGCCCTTGGGGGACAGATGGGAGGAGCAGAGCCTCCCAAAACCAAATCCTCCACCAAAATATAACTGCTTAAAACCATGATCAGCTGTTTCCAGGACAGTCCCACCTGTCACTGAAGTTAATCTTAGTTGCAATATTTATTTTGTCATTAAACAAAAGGGATGATGCAGTGAGGTGCATGTACTTGGGAAGAGGTCTTGCTTGACTTCTGACTGCATTGGATGAGGACAGATCTCATCCTGCTCTCATAGCCTCAAATAATTTGTACCACATGTGTTGAAGGGCAGGAAACGAGTGTGACATCCCCCGCAGGTACTTACATTTTGACTAGGTAAGCATCTGCAGATCTTCATTCTTTCCTTCACATCTTCCTGTCATATCAGTTTATGTTCTGACTTGCATCTGACTCTGTCCCTTGCATGAGACCAGGACCACTCCATGAAGTTGCTTTCTGGTGTCTTTGCTTTCCTTTTGCACAAACCAGTGTCAGGATCACTCTTCCCAGCATGACATGGGGCTGACATGAAAATGCCACATGTTACCTTCAGGCAAACTTTGTGATATCAGATAAACAGCAGTGTATCTGGGAGCCGTGCTTGGCAGTAGTGGATTGGGACACCACAGCCATCAGGTAGTCCTGGGTATGGCTGGTGCAGGGGGGGTGCTGCTCAGTTTCCTGCAGTCTCAACCCGTCCTCATCCCAAATGCAGCTGGTGCACACAGGATGCTCTGACCCCTGCCTTTCACACCTCAGTGACTCCTGCTGATGTCCACAGTGCATGAGGACAGGAAAGCAAAGCAAGGTGCCTGGCTGTTTATTTGTATCTCCCATGAAAGTTGTGTTTAAAGGGATTGTTTTATAGTCTGCTGTATATATTCTCTTGCAGTTACTGACCTTGCCCTTCCCTTTGCATTTATGAAAAGAGGGCAGTACTTGTTTTAGAATGTTGTATGTTGTCCTGGACACTTGGAGTGCAACTGGGCATCCCTTGTGCTGAGATGAGTCAAGCTTCCGTATGTCCTTCAACTGCTAATCTGATTTTGTTAACAGCTGTGTAGGGCAACGATGGCTACTGAGCCCCTCCTCACAGATATTTCATTAGCAAAAGTTCAAATGCAAAAGCAAAATCAAATCTCAAATGACGAGATTTTTTTGGACTTCCCAGTGGTGGTCTTCCTTCATTTACAGAAAAAGTATTATAATAACCATTCCAGCACTGTATATATTATGTATAGGAGACATCATTACTAAAAGTACTGTAGGTGAATTGTTCTGTCAAATTTATATCTCAAGAACATTTTTAGCTGTTTTCTACATCATAAAAATGGAGGTAACATGCTGAACCTGTATATAAACCTTTTGTACATTAAAAAGTAATTTTTTTCATAAACCTTTTTGTCTTGTTCTTTTTATTGGTAATGGTGGTTGGTCTTGGTCTGTCATTGCCGCACCAATACAACCAGTGGTACTCTGGTGATTGTTTAGAAACAGCTGATGAGGAACTGGATGGGCTGGTGTGTCACAGCACAGATGTGCAATGGTCTTGCCTTGAAGAGTTTGCTGTCAACAATGAAAAGGAGGTGGCAGAGAGGCAGCAAGGCCAAGGTGTGCTGCCAGCACAGTCCTGTCTTGTGCAGGCCCCCTGGCAGAGGTGATTTGAAGGAAAATGTCAGTGCTACAGGGACAGCACAGGAGAGGGGCTCAGGGCAAGGGCTGGAGAGATTTGGCAACCAAAAGATTTATAGTAAAAATGGCTTGACTGTTTTGATCAGTGTCCAAAAGAAAACAGAAATAGGACAGATCAGTAGAACTGCAACAGGCCATGGCATTGGCAAACTGAATATTGAGTTTGGAGAAAGGAGAAATTAATCTGCATTTTGTATGTTATGGGAAGCAATGATGGTGAGAACAGATACATTGGTTGGGATCTAATTAGAGCCTCATCCAGCCCACTGATGAGAAAGATTGATTTGGTCCATAGCAAGAGCTAGCTCAGCTACTCAAGAGACTGATTTTTAACTTGATTTTGTAGAGGTGGGTTGGTGTGGATAGGGCTTGAGCTTTAAGGGAGGGTGAGGAGGCTGTTCACAGGTGATCCTTATGGGCACAGCAATCATTTTAGAATACAAGTCATCTGTTGAGCAAAGCAGTTGATCAGTGAATCACACTTGTTGCAAATGAACTAGCAGTTTCATGCAGAAGCAGCTGCCTTTTCTCTGTGCAGGATCCCTGCACAGCTGATTGGTAGAATCAGGTACATTTGGGACAAACCCTCACCCTGTCATCAGGGTTCCTTCCAAGTCCACAGCAAGAGATTATTGGCACATCCCTCTTGGGAAATTAATCTCTTCTGATTTAGACACATTGGATGGGGTGGACTTTCCTCTGGAAGGCATCTGTTGCTCTCATTGATTAAAGAGAGATCCCAAGTAGCCAGCTTAGATATGTTCTCCAGTGGGATGAGGTGAATTCTGTGCTCCTGTGAAAATCTTGCACAGATCTAGTCATCCTTGGCATGATCTGAGATTGAGTCAGTGAATGTGTTAGTAATCCTGTAAATCTGTAAATCCATTGGATAAATATCACACCCCTCTGTCCTGTCCATAGTAATGCAGTAATATTATTAAAAGGAAATTGTTAGACCTTTTCTATTGACAGAAGACTTTGAAGACTCAGATCAGCTCCTCCTGCTTTTCTGCTTGGAACACTTAAAGTGGATTTCTAATCTAGATCAAATGCTGCTTTTAGCTGGCATTTCACTTCAGAGTTCAATCAGGGCACAATTCTGCCTGTGTGAGAACATATTTATTACTTAAACTGGGCTAAGATTTCCTAGGAGCCCACCTGAGGTCATGTACCAGCATGTGCATTTTTACTGCTTTGCCATCCTCGAATAAACAAGGATTGAAAGGCTCATTTCTCCAACTGTAAGCAGGTAATAACCCTCCTGCAACAAATGTTGTTTATAAGCCAGAGCTTGGAGTTTATACTACTGTAGCATCTGCATAATACTCAATTAACCTTCTTTTTAATCAATCATATCCCTTATGAAAACAAACCCTCCTAACACATATGATTCTGACCCTCTTGGTGAGTGTTAGCCTGACTCAACTCCCAAAACCAGTGAGAGCATAGGAGGAATAAGATCCCACTCTGGGTAAAACCATTGCAGCTCTTTAATACTGCACTAATATAGGTTTTGCACTAAACTCGGGTTTTCCTGGAGGGGAGAAAAAGCCTGTAAAAGCTACTGTTGCTGGATCTGATTGCACTTACTGAGTACAGAGTCATTCTAAAGACTCTTTATTGCAGTGGTCTCAGTAGGGATGACATAGGAGCTCTTGTTCTTTACGAGCTGTTGGATCTACTTGGAAGAGCATACGTGTTGTAAATAAATGGTGTGTTTTATATTATTGGAAGGACAATTTATGACCAACCAAGGCCTCTTGCAGACAGCTATTTAACTTCTAAGTAAAATGACCTAACACTTAAGAAATTTAGAAGCTACAAAACAATCTATGTTGTGGCCAATACACTTACTTCTCTTTGATTTATGTTTCATGTAAAACTTGGAATGGTTATATTAAATACGCTTGGTGCAAAAAATAAGATTAAAAAAACAAAGTGATGTTTTCACATATGCTGCAGGTTTGTGAGTCCTGTAGCTTCCTCCAATTGCACAGCACCTCTGATTGATTACACAGGTCCCTTTCCCTCTCTGTTTCCATTTTCCCCACACTAACCTGCCAGGTGAATATGTAGGGGACGTGGTGGCATGCCTGCTGTCAACTTTGCTGCATGTCAACAAAGCTGCTGCATTCAACTCCAGTGCACTTGCTGGGAACATCTCTCCAAGTATTGATGGCATCCTAAAAGCAAACTCTGTGGTGGCTACATCTGTCTGTCAGAGGCTGTTTTGCCATCACACCTTTACCATAATTTGAAAGGTGGTATCAGGAAGGAGCAGCAGGCATGACAACACACCACAAAAGGCAGCTCCTGCACTAGGAAACTGGGAGTGAGGCTACATTGCTCTGTAAAGCCTTAACTCTTACTAAGTACAACTCAGACTGGTCTTTAGAAAGAAGGATGTTTAAGGAAGGACTTTGAAACAAAAGCTTGGTCTGATGCTCTGAGTGTCTTCTAAGGGAGTCTCTTCGCTTTCCCTTTTTCTCTCCATTTGCTATACAGAAATCATACAGATAAAGACAACCTTCACAAATGCTCCCTCTCTTCCCCTGTCACTATGCCTTTTCTGTTCCTCTTTGGGAAGGACCCTGGAGTGCTCATCTATTTTGTCTGCCAGGCTTTGACAGACAGACAGTTGCATCTTTTGACTCAGTAGCATGAGGAACAGTTTTCCTGACACCTGCAGAGTGAATCATGCAGAAGAAGAGCACGCATTTCACAGCTGGATGTTGGCCAAAGCACCAAGGTTTGTGCTACTGTGTGGTGGTAGTGGTTAAAATAGATCAAATGAAATGAGGAGAGCAGCTGAGAAGGAAGCAAAACTCTGGACAGAGAAGGGTTGGTTTTCTTTATGTCTCCTCCTGGGAGTTTCAGGGGCCATGATGCGTTGCTGGCCATGACAAAAACAAAACAAAGAAGTGATGCTTGTGAAGGAATAAGAGACCTATTTTTGAAGAGTAGATCTGTAGAGCTTCACAGCTTTTGGAACAAAAGCAGCATTCTTAGCTCTGTTTCCTCTTCTGCCCACTGCTCGGTTGACCAGTCTTGCAAGCAGCCATCACCTGATCACCTGGTGGCACAGCAGCCCTATGGCATTTGGAGGGCTTCAGCCACCTGCTTGGATGGAAAGGACGGTGGCAGTGACAGCAACCAAGGAACACAGCTGTGGATTTGCAGCAGGCTTAGAAAGGCGAAGCAGCCCCAGGCCTAGAGTCTGTAGGTGGGCTGCCCCACCCTTTGGCAGCCCCAGCATACTGCCCTTGGCTGCAAACCTCAGAGCAAAGGCGTTCCCAGGCTCTGCGGCTCAGCCAAGCTGCAAGAAACAAACGTGCTTCTGCCTTTCTGCTGTTACAGTATAGCAAGAACTTGATAATCTCCAGGTGGCTTTATTAGGCCCAAGTCCCAGCTGGCAAAGCAGCCCTCTGAGAAGGTACCTGCCTGCTGCACTTACCCATCTGATTGGCATCTGAGAAAAGTGTATCCACTGACTGAAAACTGATGTATTAATTTTTTTTTGAGCAAAATATCTTCATGTGAATCGTTTAACCTCTGTGTCACTCATCAATAATGACGATAAGTGAAATTCGATGAAATGCACAGAGGATTAAACATCACTCCAGGCACACTAAAGTGGGCGGTATTGCTGTATCTGGGATATCTTAAGGAGGGGTGAGAAAATGGGTTTTGCTCTGTAGTCCAAGAGGCTGAACCCCCTGTAGCAACAGCACCAACTGAGGAGGATGCTCCAAATGGTGATCCTAATCGCTTCCTGCAGGCCAGTGAATTGCTCTTGTGAGACGTCATCCAAGAAACAAACAGGTCTCACCTCTTGAGGATTCTCAGGAAATGATCGCTTGTCTTAGCAATGTCAGGAGATTTGTCAGAGAATACGAAAAATGTTTTTGGGGAATTGAAACTGGGGCTGAGCCAGGTGAAGGTTCTACTTAACTGGGAAAAAAAAAATAGATCCCAGTATTTCCATCATTAACTGGAACATAAGTGGAAGCATTTTGAACACATCAGCTGTGGTCTATGTGTTGAAAGCACCACTGACACCGGAGTATTTGAGAAAGCTTTTCTTAGAGACAAGAGCCAGCTTCATGGTCACTGAACACTTCCAAAAAAATGGCCTATAATTCCCCAAATTACAAGGGAAATTTGAAATCTAAACCTATTCAAAAGTTTTCCCAAAATCTAACACATACTAACAACTTTATCCTAAAACCCCTCCAAATCTAAACCTTGAATTTACAAGAGCAACTAGTCTAGTAAAAAGTGACATCAAAAGAATTTTCAGTTAAACAATTATCTGCTCATTTCTTCAATAATGTTTTAACTGTCATTTATGTTTAAAAGTTAAAAAAAAAAAAAAGTTGTATTAGAGAGCTGGGCTGGTTTCATCATGGGTGAATCAGTGCCAGAAAAAGTTAAATCTCCAAGGAGCTCACGAGGAGTTGTTTTCCATCCTTGCCCTTCCTACAAACTTGTTCCACTTGTAAGAAGTTGGGATTGAGCAAATCTCACAAAAGACAAAGGTGTTAAATAAAATAAGGGGGCTGAGAGTCTTTTAATTTAGCATCATCCCTCCTTATAACTGGAAAACCCACATAGTTAGTGGTGTTTAAAATTATTCCGAGTAATGCGCAAAATATTGTACTGTGTTGCAATTTAATTAGCTGAGGTAAAACATCTTTTCTAGCCCTTATTTCAGTGCTAACACAAGGTCCTTCAGGCAAAATGCTAGTCCACAGATGTTTCAGCCAATTCAGCAGAGCTTAGAAATGGCTCATTTGGGCGCACAACTTGGGAACAAAGAGGATATTTTTCTCCCCTCAGAATACACCCCATCAATAGAGATGAGGAGGCTTGTTTATTTTAAGATATTTCAAACACCTTTACTACTGAAAAAAGACATTACCATTAAAAAACAAACAAACAAACAAAAAAAAAAAACAAAACAAACCTGTAGAACCACCAGGGATTGCAGGGTTTTTTTCATCACACAGTGTCTGCTAGGAGCATTTATCACACCTGACCCATACAAAGCAAGAGAAGGTTTTGAGGGCATACCTGAGTGGTGTGTTTCTTTTGGTAGTGGTTTGCTTTTTATTAAGACACCAAATGTTGAGCCTACCATTTCTCACAGCTGACGAAAGCATAGAGCAACAGGACACATGGGCAAAACTAGCCCAAAGGCTGAAACCTTGGCCAAGAATTATCTCACGGGCCTCAAGGAAGGATTTATCACCTGCCCTCAGAGGATTTTTGCTGGAGGCAGATGAACATAGCAGCTTAGTAGAGTTGCAAGGAGTTGTATGATGCTCCTTACTTAGGTGTGCCCAGATATATATAGTCCAGAATGCTCCTGTAGACAGGCAGCAGGATGAGGAAGGCACAGAAATGCTGATCTGGCACTGAGAGAGGAGACCAAAAATATGTGGCCCCTCTGGTCTCTATTGCCCCACGTTACCTGGGCTTCAGGGTGTTTGCTCTGGGTGGGACATGCTGCTTTTTAAAGGAAACTTACCCTGGCCCATTATCAATGACACTGGCATGGGCTGCTCTCAATGACCTGATAGGCCTGATATTTGTGACTCATGACATGCTGATCTCTTTTGAAAATAATTTCTCAATGCTCAAGCCTGAAAATTTTCTGTTTCCAATAACCTCTTTGCTCCTAGAAGCTGCCTTGGTTCAACTCTGTCTCACAGAGCAACCTGCTACTTCCTTTAAGAGTGACCTCTGGGGTATTTTAGGTTTTCCTACCATATCTTGGAGCTCTTGTTTTGGGATTGGGTGTTTGTTTTTTTATGAACATAAACTTGCTTATAATGGTACTTTTCTTACAGGAGAAGCTTCCCTTTTAAAAGGGAAATAGCCTTTGTCCAAGCTGGTCAACCAGCAATGGAAAAAGAATAAACCAACTTAGTTTGGGTTCAGGTTCCAGACAATTCCAATTAGATGTGTGTGCCTTCAATGTCCATCTCTGTGACTGCAGAAATCCATCTCAGAACATGAAATTCCTGTGAAGAATGGTGGCTTTATAGAATGTGACTCATTGGGAAAAGTCTTTTCTTTTTCACTGGAAGCTGGGATGAGAGAGACAATCATGAGCATCAGAGAATCATTTATGTTGGAAAAGACGTCAAAGCTCATGAAGTCCGACCATTAAACTGACATGGCCAAGTCCACCACTAAGCCATGTCTCTAAGCACCACATCTACACCTTATTTTAACTTCCAGGGATGGTGATTCCACCTCTTCTCTGGCAAGCTTATTGCAATGCTTGACCACCCTTTCAATGAAGAAATTTTTCCTTTTATCTATCTAAACCTTACATGAAGTGCAACAGAAAGCAGACAAAGAAGCGGGAGTAGGTCTGAGCTTAGTGACTTAGAAATCACTAGCTGCATCAACTGAAGGAACACTGAGACACACAGCACAACATGTGACAGCAGGTTCCATCCACCTGCAGCCTTCAGAATGTGCTCAAGGTCACATACAACGAAAGAACAGCTTGGTATGTGCCCCATGTGTCAGGAAACAGGAGATGGAGGAAGTCAGGGTATAGTCCAGTAATGAGGAGCATTTAAAAGACCATATGAATGTATTGGAGGTAAAATGACTCTTTGGATGGGGTTTTCCAGCAACCATAAGATATTCTTTTTTTGTTTTGCAATGTACAGGATGAGAAAATGTGGGTACCATCAAAGCTTCATCTCATTTAAAAGTTTATTAAAATGAAGTCACAATAAGGCCTCCAGCTGGAAAGGTTATTTATTAACCTCTTATTTACAAATTGAGCCCTGATTTGAAAATTAAGGCATTGTAATTTAATATTAACCCACATGTCAGAAAATAATGAGACAAACTAGAGGGAAAATTGCATTCCATATTGCAGAAGACCCATTTTATTTATAATGACCAGGATTACAAGTCGTGCCAACATTGATGGATCATACTTTAAAAATCTTGATAGCTCATTCATTTCTATAATTATATTTATTACAAATTAAATAAGTTGCGGACACCCTTGATATACAAAGAGACAAAATTAATTTGTGGATCAGTATTAATCTGTCACCAAACTAAATGAACTCCCTTTCTGGCAGTCTACTGAATATAATGTACTCTACCAGACTTTCCGTGATCCTTAGGACATGAAAGAAGTGGAACTGAAAGTCCAAGCTGTTGAAGGAAGACTTGGACACTTGGACACTTGGATGTATATAAGCTTTCAGGATGACTTTTAAAATCAAGAGATAAGACCAAATAGAAAACTTTCTTGGCCAACTTCTGGAAATTGAAACAATGTCTTAACACTGCCATGCACCTGTAAGGGCTCTGTAGCCTGGTGCCTCAATGTAGTTGGTTGGTAGAGCTCAATGGACCTCAGTGCAGCCAAGCCCTGTAGCCTGGCTATCCATCAGACAGCAAACTGATGCGGAAGTCATGCCTGCTATATACCTCTGCTCGGGTCAGTAGTAAAATGCAATGTGCAGCTCTTTAGCACTTCTCCTGTAACCTCTATACCTAGATCATACTGTGGGAGCTGAAAGGCTTTTATTTTACTGTTTCCTTTCCTAATTGTGCAGGTCCTGATGCCCTGGGACAACACTCTGCTGTGCACTGTGGCTGCAGTGCAGTGTCATTTGTGATGAGTGTCAGCCCAAGCGCCGAGGGTGATGCTCTCTCCCCTTGGCCGAGGGAGAAGGGAACTGTTCAGATGTTCCTGGATGAGATTACAGACCTTAATGCTCAACAACTGCCACTCTGGTTAGCCAAAACCTGTGCCCATCTGCTCTGGGGTTTTGTGCCTGTAGACAAGGAGTTCTGCCAGCTTCAGGAGAACTCAGGCTTTCCTCCAAGGATAAATTTGGAAGAGGGAAAAGAAAAAAGGACAAAGGCTCAATGTTGCAGACTAGAGCACATTGTCCCAGTGGACACAAGTGAAGTACAGTAAGATGGGTGGTGTCTGCATGTCCCCTTGCCTACACCATTCTCATCCTAGCATCACCCACAGAGTCAGTACTGACAAACTAATGCTTGGGCTGTTCCTCTTCTAAATGAGTTGTCTAAAGTAGCAAAAACGTTGCTTGTTTCTCCCTGCTTGAGTCATGTTTACAGCCTCTTATTTTTAAATTTCTACATTTCCTCCCCTTGAGTTCATTATCTCAAAGGCAAATTTTCGACTCCATAAGGTTGGACCCCATCCAAAATTGGCCAAAACACACTGAACTCCCCTGCCACAGTCTGCTGATCTCTCCATGTCATTTAGCAGCTAGGATCAACTAATAAAATACAAGATGTAGAAATGTCATTCAGAGTTACCTACCCATAACTAAATAACTTTGTAATGAATGAAAGGCCATTTTAAGCTGCTGCCTTGAAGACTAACTCCACCTCCATAAAGAAAGAAATATGACTCGAGCAGAGACAGCCCACACGTGACATTAACAATCTCTGTTCGTGTTTCTGTAGGAAAGACTGACACAGAGTTGTTTGCTTGCATCATCTTCACCTTATTTTCCTTTAAAACAGATGACTCCACCTCATAATATTCCTACAACTTTAGTTCTGTTTGCAGGATGCTGGTGGGCCATTTCTCTAGGAACCAGACAGATGAATAGGTGTTTCTGAGCTAAAAAATTTGTCTCAGGTTAACTTTAGTTATAGAACAAGAACAGTACCTGGTTTAGTAATATAACAGTAATTAATTCTGACTGTTCATAAAGGAAAAACTGAGTATTGCCAGAAGAAATGATTTATACATCTTTATATGACAGTGTTTTTCCATTCACCTTTTTTGGAGCATTTCCTTCAAAAGTTGTTAAGCCCATACATTACTATTTAAAGAGCTTAATTCAACCCAGGCAATAATGACCCATAAATATTCATGATTTTGTTTTAACATTAAAATAACATCTGTTTCAAAACATCTGCAATCTGTTTTCAATGCTTCGGTAACATTTAAATTAACTGTAACTAATACAATAAACCACTATTAGGGATAATGATAATGAAGGATGCCCTATTAAGAGACATGAACAACATGGAATTGAATGAAAAACAAAACGAGGGGTGGAGGGGATGAACTCAACAGTCAGATACCAAAGCTCCTTGGAACTTAAATCTACTGTTATGGGAGAGTTTCCTGTGTGTAGGACTATTGTTTAACCACCTCAGCTGCTGTGTCTCAGCTCTGCTTGGGTCTTGTTCAAATTTCCACTGCTAGAGTGGTAATTTATGTTGCAGGCAGTGCGACTACTTTTAACGCCAGGGTGGAAGGGAGACTCATTCTCTCCAGCTGAAGGGGCCCGCAAAGTATTTCTGAGCTGGGAAAGCCAGATGTAGTGCCCAGGGCTCTCCCAGCCATATGTGGTTAACAAGCCTGTTAACCTCCTGCCTGCCAGCAAGACATCCCTGTCTCCGATGAGTGCCAGTGCCTGGTGAGTGTGTTTGCATCTGCTACTGTGCTCCAGGCCATGGAGTTAACCAAAATTATTAACTACCCCCCAAAAAGGGCTATTGTTTTCTGCTATGATTTCTCCTTTTTTTCTCCCTGTGCCAAGACAGATGACATCACTGCACATCTGTATATTGTTGCAAGGGTGAATGTAAAGGTCAGGGTGCTGGGAAAGAAGGTGAAGGTTCTCTTCCTGTGCCAGTGGCTGCCAGTCGGCTGACACTTGGCACCTGCCTCCATGAGACCCAAGTGCACCTCACACCCACTGCCCCTGGCTGGAAAGTTTTACTTTCATGGAAAGACTTGGTGGGTCACCAATCATAAATCATCGTTTAAAAAAAATATATAGGGGTTTTTTGGTTTGTTTAGTTGTTGGGTTTTTTTAAGCCAGCCCTTCCTCTTTATTTCTCCCACTACCTGACAAAAATCCGGGAGGTGTTTCAAATCTCATGGACAAAAGGCAAAAGAGAAAGGAATACAGCTAGTTTTGCTCTTACCTGATGATTTCTTTTAAGGTAAGTTCTATGTTAAAATAATTTTTTTCAATTATAAAAAAGTCAGAACTTGCCACATCTGTACAACCTTGATGCAGTTACAGCAGCTGTCTGTGTTGTCAGAGTGATGCCTTTTACCCCCAAATCCCCAGGCAATCTAAGGAGACCATTATATAGGTACAAATAGCTCCAGGAATAACCCCATGGCTGTTTTCCCCGTTGGCCCAAGCACTACACCCCTGGCATAAACCCTGCACCCTGGCTGTGCTCCCAGCCCCCGGCACTGGCTGGACCAGGTCCTGGCAGGCCACCATGGAGCCGTGTCTCTGTGCCTTTCCAGCAGTGGCAGTAGCCCATGGAAAGCAGAGCATAAATCCAAACCATTTAAAGTGTGATTAAGACTTCCCCTGATTACTGCTCTGCATGATATTGAATGCTTCGGCTGTCGGTGATTTATTGAAGTAATATATAATATGCTGCATTCAGTTAACAGTCCCCATCAAGCACAATCTAGTCGAATTAAAAAAAAAAAAGAGTCAGAGAGAGAGTGTGCTCTAAGAGGAAATCTCCCTGGATTTAAAGGAAATTGAAATATGCACATGGTAATCTGTGTCCAAAGCTTTTAGCACTTTAAAAAGTGTCAGTTGCTAATACCACTGGCTAAAATCAGAATTGCTTCAATTGCTAATGGTCCCAATGCCATGCTCACCCACACCTTCCCTCCATCACCACCAACTGGCTCTTTCACCTGCACACTACTTCAGCTTTTTTCTTTTTTTCTTTTTTTTTTTAATTATTATTCCAAAGTGAAGTTTGAGTTTCCTGTTCTTTGGCAAAGAGAAAGCTGCACCATATTTTTTTGTGTATCACCACCAGCATTAGAGCAGAACAGAGGAGATGAAACTGGAGTTATCTGTAGTCTGAAAGGGAATAAACTGGGCTTGCCATTAAAAAAAATAAAAAAAGGAAAATACAGCAGGATAAACACTCAGTATAGTCCCAGTGCTTTAAATGCTTTAGCTTTAATAGCAGAAGTAGCTGTTAGTTATGCAGGGAAAGGTTTATTTGTTTTCATATGTGATACTTAATGTATTACTGCTCCTTTAGGATCTGATTCAATGAGATACCTCTAGAGTGGGCTTATTTTAAGGTGCCATCTTCAATTAACACTGATCTCAAACACAAACCTTCCAAAGTAAGGTAGCTGACTTAGAAATGATAAGATTATAAATCAAAGGTTTTATTTGACATTTTATTTTGAGGATCCATGTCTCCAAGTTTTTGGGTGCTTTTTTTTTAGATTATGAAGGCATAAACTGTTGCCGGCAGGGCGAGATAAGAAGTGAGACAAACACGCAGTGAAGGGAGAGCGCAGCTTTACTGATGATGTCCGATGATCCAAAGAGGAAATTCATAACAATCTCCCCATTTTTATAACCTCCAGTGCCCACCCATTACACACTACCCAACTAAATTCTATCTTACTATTATGCCCCTCAAACACCCAACAGGATGGTCCCTTATTACCTATCCCCACCCCAGCCCCTACTGGGCTTGGAAAGCTAACTTTTATGTTTTGACTTACTGCCCCGTTATCTGTAATATGAAGAAGGCAAACATGTGAAAGACAGGCCGTTTTCTGCCCTTAATACTCTAAGCTACCCAGCCACCTAGCTATAGTGAATTCTCAAATCTTAAGCATACCCCTTAATGCATCAAAACTTTGGAAATAACTTTTTTAAACCAGCAAGAATGGAAGCAGATACTCTCACAGAAGCACCCTTACTCCACAGTCTGGGATATTCACAAAACCCAGATATAATGCCCAGAAATCACAAACTTTCCAGTGCACTACTCAAACTTCAGCTCATCAAAAATGGCATGTGAAAACACATATGGGGTTTGGTTTGGCTTCATTTGCCTAGTTTCTGTAAGTGATGAAACTAGGCCAAATACCAACCCTGATACTGATGAGAAGGACGTTGCTTCAGCTCTGACGTTCTTGCACAAATGTCATAGAACTGTTTTTCTGTGGTGCAGCAGATAGCTGACTTAAAGTCAATGTGTGATGGACTTCGGTGCCCATGTGCATTTCTTTCTTAAAGAATGTAATGGTTCAGGAGACAAGTGAATATTCTTGGCATTGTCCTGGCTTAACTGGCAAAAGGCAAGACTTCAATTCATTGTCTTTAGCTGTTCTTCATTCTTTTGGATGCTAGAGAGATGTCCTTCATGGTGACTGTGAGGACACACAATCACTGAAACAGGGTTCCTTCCCTGCTGTAAAATGAGACCCCAAATACACTGCCACCAGCAGAATTGCAACAAAAGCCCTATTTATCCTCTCAGCCCAGGGATGGAGGTTCAGTCTGTCTGGGAAGTTGGTACATTCATATTTGGCTGGGAGCAATCAATGAGCTCATGGAGATGCAGATTTGGCTGTTGAGCTCTAACATCTCTAACACATCTCTGTTTGCCACCCTGACAAACAGATTTATTTTTCTTCTATAACTCATATGGGTGCATTTTGATGGGACCAGCAAAAGCCAAGCTCTGACCTGAGGGTAGGCACATGCCAGCTGCTGGAAGTCTTGCTCCAATGCTCAGGAGCCCTAGAGCTTCTCTGGAAAATGTCTGTAAGAATATTTTAGCCTAGGCATCATATTTTCCCTTAATCTCACTCTTAGAAATGTCATAATCATTTTAGCTTGAAACTTTCCAAATCTAATTCAGTCCAAGACACAGACTGTTAAAAGTCTGGCAAAGTTGTAGACTCTTGGGTCTTCAAATGGGAAGACTCAAGGCAGCCTTGCAGAGAGGTGGAGGTCTCATCTCTGCCAATGAGCTGTGACACCACGTGCCTCTTGAAACCCAGAGACGCATCACCAATCCAGAGCCTGAATATTAGAAACCTGAACACTGCAGTAGCAAAACTATTGCTATTTCTCAGCCCAATAAAGCAAAAAAATGCATATACTATAAATTGCCTTTTTTTGTTTTTTTTTTCCACAGTTTGATTATCCGTCATGATAAGACATTAGTTAAAGCAGTGGTGACACTGTCTAATCATTCTTGTGAAATATAGACTTCTTTCTCCACTTCAGACAGAGCCGACATTAATACACATTTATGCAAAGCAGAGCTGGAGCTGTCAGGGGCTAATCTTTACAAGTATGATAAATGATGTTTATTTTCAGTGATGGAACGAAACACCCGGGCTGACAATAATTGTAATAAAAAGGACAGATCAACTTCTATAAAGTGATTGAATTACCAGTCTATTGCATTAATGCCTGATCTTGACTGTCATAAACCTGCTTTAGGTTACCAACGACTGCGCATTAGGAAACATCCACCTTCAAATAGACACCCTGCCCTTGACCTGTGGGAATGCAGGGGAGTTACTGCTGGATGCAGGGTTTGACCATCCTTGCCTAATTTTTTTTACAGTAAAGTAATGTTTCCTCTTCTCAGGCCAAAAAAGAAGCAACCTGTGTCTCTTAAGCCTTGCAAAAAAGTTGCAAAACCTCAGCAGCGGCACATGCCTACTCCACACACATGCACTGCCTCAGCAGTCACGAGCAGGGATATTGGTACTGAGTTTGCTGTTTGTGCCTGTGATGCACGTCAAATTAAAACAACATTCACAAGGACCAACACAAGAACTCTGGATCACCAGAGCCTCCACGAAGCAAAAAAATTGAAAGAGGTTAAATTTTCCCAGCTCCCTGAGCAAGTGTCTTGCACTGGGCAGGTCATGATGCACTCCAGAGCTGTGCAGAAAAAGTGTGTCAGACCACAGGGTCAAACACCCACATCTCTTGTGCAGACAGACCAGTCTCTGGCCCAGACATGGACAGGAGACATGCTCCATACCTCCATCAAAGACAGAAGACTAAGAGGTAGTCTTGGAGGACAGAGGTCTCCTTGGATTGATCTTTAGTTTTGCAGAGAAGGACATTTTAATAAAATATGGGCTCCAGAAAGTCCATAATATCTGTGGGTTTTGCTAAGTAGGTGCTACCAATAGATGTTCTGTTATTGCCCTGGCTGTGACATGAAGGGGGAAAAAAAAGAACTTGAAGTCTATTCATTCATAGGATGACCAAAAACTCTCATGAATAACTGGGTCAACTGGTTGCTTTGTAATTAACTTCATCAAAGGAAGTAAAAATATCTTCAGTTTTCAGAATGGGACAGATGTTGTGGGAAAAATAAGGAAGGAAACAAATAGAACAAAGGAGTGAGCAGTGATATCTGTGTATGTTTATACAAAGATTCATTCATCTATTGACCTGTGTTTCCCTCCAACTAGGATTTCTGACTAAAAACTGAATGGGTCTATCAAAAATCTGTTACAAAACAGTATTCTGGAAACGCTTTCTGATCAACTGAAATACTTGTATTTTTGGATTACTTCTTTCATAGGTTTTCCATTCTACTATGTATATATCTAGGGTATTTTTCTTATATTGAGTATTCCATGTTTTAATTCCACTCCAGATTTGTGTAGTATTTTTCTGTTTCATAATTCATTTTGCATTATTTTATATAAAATTTTGTACTCTGGTATACATTAATGCACAGTGGTGCCAAAGAGAAGTAATTTCAGACTGAAAACTTGAAATGTCCTATTCTGACAGATGACTGCTGTGAATTTATTGAAATGAGTTATTCAGATTTTTTTTTCCCCTAAGTTTGTCCAAATTGACACACTCCCATGGGGTAGCTCAATTTTAGCAGAGAAGCGTTTTCTGACAGCAGACACTAAGCAGGAAACTTTCAACCTTTCTCAGTTGTGTGCATTTGTCCATGTACGAGGGTGTGTGCTGGGCCACAGGGCAGGACCCTACAGGGACTGGGAGCTGATGACCACAGCTAAGCACCCAGAGCACTGATCACAGCCCAGATGATGGTTTCCAACAGCCCCAGCTCTCATTCGGCTGATGCTGGAAGGGTTATGATACTCCTGAAGGTCCTAACAGAGGGAGTCATGATTTTAAAGAAGCATAAAAGAAGTAAATAGAGCTGATCTAGACCGTTCATTGTCTTTACTAGAGAGCATACCCTGCATAATTTTTTTAATGAAATGAACTTCATTTCTGCTGGATCTGTCTTTTCCCAGCATTGCCATTACAAGATGACAGTCTCTGCTGACCTGCCTGTAGTCTGCAGAAATGTGACAGTCCAATGTACATTGTGGCTCCTGTGTGCAGACTTGGGAATGTTGTGTAGGAAGCCAACTGATGTGGCAGCTTCCTGGGATGGTCCTTCAGCCACAGGGAGAGTGGAGAAAGATGGGTAGCTGGACTTACCCATTCAGCTGATGCTGTGCAGGGGGCTTGAGGCTGGAAATAATTCTTACCAATGGATCAGGAATAACACATATATAGTGCAAATATCTCCTGTCTTGCTACTGGAAAGGGTGATGAAAGCTGCTATCCTGAGTCCCTTTCTCTCCCTTCCATTTCCTACTCTGAGGACTGAGATTGTCTAAATATTCCACTGTTTTAATTGTTAAAAGGGTTTTTTTTTGCAATGAATGTGCATCTCATAAAGAGGGCAGGAACCTCTAAATTACATCACACCCCAATTTTACACATCACATAACACTATATATTCTCCAAGGTGAATTATTGTCATAGTGAAAATCAACCTCATTGGCAGCTGAAGATTTATTCTCCAGACAGATGTGAGAACAGATCCAGCACAAACTCCTGACCATCCAGCATTCCTTGTGTCTACACCTTGATGGCAGAAGTGCTTGAGGGCTGAGTCAGAATAGCTTTAGCTGTTTCTGTCATGTCCCACACATCAAAAAGACATGTAGGGGTTTGTCATCCCATCATCCAATAATGTCAGCAAGACACTGGCACCTCAAAGAATTTGCTGACCCCGAATATACTGGAATTCATGAGCCAGCTATGCAAAGTGCACATCTTAGCTAAAACAAAGAAAAAAAATGTTTTTAAAGTATTTGAGATTTGCCTCTATTTGGCCTTAGCTCAGTATTTCTGAATGCACCACAGAGTGTGGAGAAAGTCCTTGATGGACAAGGTGGAGCAGCAGCAGCAGCCAGGCTACAACTCCCACAGCTCTGCCCAAAGCAGCCTGACACACTTGCGCTCAGAGAACCATAGAATCAGTCAGGTTGGAAAAGACCTCTGAGATTATCGAGTCCAACCTATGACCAAACACCACCTTTTCAACTAGAGCATGGCACTAAGTGACACATCCAGTCCTTTCTTGAACACATCCAGGAACAATGACTCCACCAACTCCCTGGGCAGCCCATTCCAATGCCCAACCACTTTTCCTTTGAAGAACACTCCATATGTTACCGGTCTAAACAGAGCTGGGTGGGTTTTGCCTGGTGGAAGCAGGGGGCACTTGCATAAACTTCTCTGCCAGCAGTGACCCAACAACCCTAGAAGAGGGAATCATAGAATATGCTGAGTTGGAAGGGATACATGATGATCATAGAGGCCAACTCCTGGCCCTACACCATGTGCCTGAGAGCATTGTCCAAATTCATCTTGAGCTCAGATAGGCTTGGTGCTGTGACCACTTCCATGGAAAGCCTGTTTCAGTGCCAACTATCCTTGGGGTAAAAAACCTTTTTCTGATATTTAATCTAAACCTCCCCTATCTCAGCTTCATGCTGCTTCCTGAAGTCCAAAAGGAAGCAAAACACAGGCTCCTCATTAACTGGCACAGATCATGAGCACAAGATCTTACTGCAGCACAGAGCAACAGTGTGAGGCTGGGAGAGAGCAGGGCCAGGGTGTCAGGGTAAGGGTACAGGCACACTTGCTCACAGGCACTGCATAGTGGAGGGGTTGTGTGTGGGGCTTTTGCTATGACTGCCAGAGCAGGGAAAGTGATTTCTGACACTTGAGAGCATCAGAAGGCAGTGCCATGATAGAAACTGTGCAAACAGCAGGAACATTTCTTTAATAAGTCTCCAGACAGATAAATCACAGCTTAAGGAGAGATTGCGGTGCTATTTATTAGTCATTTGTGCATGATTTGCTCACACCATTGGTAGTGGAATTTCTTTTTTGGGTATTTAATTTTCATCAGAAATGATTTGTGTGCTGCACAGCAGTCTGAACTGACACCACTGCCCTGCAGTGCACAGGCACCTATAACCAACCACCTACAGACAACTCCAGCCTCCAAGAAAAGTGCTGACAGTGACCTCCTAATGGAGATGCCCCAGTGGTTAAATGCATCAACTTTCACATGTATCTTTCTTATTTTTCAGAGCTGTTAGGTTTCCTTGCATGACTGAGCAATACCTACCAGGTAGCACATGGTTCTTTGAGCTGTATTCCTTATTTCTAGCCATTTCCACATCCCAGCTTCACACTGGGAAACAACATGCTGGGTGGTAATGGGTGACAAGGCACAGAATGAGAGAGTTAAAAGGCATGGTGTAAAGGAAAACAAAAATCATTAAACATAAGCGAATGGCTTTCTAGAAGACTGAGTTAAATGCCACCCCAATTTGTACCTGCTGTTAATCTGAGGGGTTAAGTCAAAGCTGAATTTTCTCCAGCAATATAACAGTAGTAGGACTAAGGTAGGACATTACAGAAGCTCTAGACCAAATACTGTTGTACAGGAGAGATATTACTCTTCGATGCTTCTCCATAGCAAATATTCCCAGGTTTTGGTGAAGTAATTAGGTGTCTCTCAGAGACATTCATTGTGGGACCTAATGGTTGGTTTGACAGCATATATTGCTGGGCAATTTTTACATTTCCACTAGCAAGAAGTAGCAAAGCAAGATCATGCATGGTCACCAGAAGCCTTCAAGCTCTCTAGGACAATCAACAGTAGACTATTTGGAACAGCTTAACATATTTACAAACTAAAAAAGTTATCTACATCTCTTGTTTTTCTAATAGTCCAAGACATTCACTTCCTCACTCAAAGACCCACTTTTCAGAAACAGTTGTAAACCAAAGTGTTTGGACTTTGGAAGCCAATATCTGAGAAACCCTAGACTAAAGCTCTGAGAACATATAAAATCCATTTTTTACCTTACTCAGACACACAGAGAAATTCAGTCCCTAGTCCACTCCATGGCCAAGTCCTTGAACCTGCAAGAAAGACTAGCAGATGTTCATTAGTGCATCGGTAACTAGAGAATTGAAGGTACTTGTCAACTCTGTATGTGATGAATAAATGCTGGAAAATTTCTCCTGGGGAATAGTGCTTCTGGTTTGGGGCCGACTGGATGCCCTCAAAAAATGTGTGTGAGGGGTGGGGGAGGTATGGTCAGCAGTTCCACTTCGCTGTTCCTGTTTTTAGTTTTAATTGTAAGTGTGAGCTGCCAAACACTTGAGGGTATATACCCCCTACCTAAACATTACAATTAGCAAATATTTGAATGCGATGAATGAATTTTTTGAGGTTTAATAAAGATTTGGCTGCTTGTGGGTATAATGTCCTTCTGCTTCCAGGCACCACAAGAGCCTGGGTGTCACAATTACCCCACAGACCAACAATCAAGAAGAGCAAAGCTTGCACTGCAAGCACCAACACCACTTGAAGTCGCAACATGCTTCCCAAACTCATCCTCAGGCTTGCACTTACTGCTAAGTTTGAAATGTTATCTTTCCCTACAAATACCCCTCCAGAGCCTGAGCCCACCAACAACTCCAAAATCCAGCAAATATTCCCCACCCCCTAGGCAGCTGTCACTCACACCTAGTCTCTTTTGAAACGAAAGAGACACTCTCCTCAGCACTGATCTATGCTGTGTGTTTTCCAGGCTGGCCTGGGACTTCAAACAATGTAACACTGCAAAGAAATCTCCTGAACTGTGTAATAGAACAAAGGCTTGGTGGTGGAGAAACTGCTTCACTTTGAAAAACTCAAATGTTCAAGCACTTCTTGGTAAAGTAATTCAAAAATGGAACGCTGGCCCAAGAGGAGAAAAGCCAGTGCTTCTCCCAAGGCAGCTGTTTGAGCTAGAGCTCTCTGTTCGTGGGAGTGAGCAGCTCCATTCAGTCTGCTAACACAAAGGTAACTGAAAGTGATCTGTTGGAAGCTGTCTCCACACACACAAGCATGTGGACGCAGAGACATGCATACACACAGAGCTTTGATATGTGGATCTGATTTAATTACAGTTGGCAAACACAAAGGCTTGACAAAAGTGTACTCCACAAAGGAGAATATGGTTTCCCAGAGTAAAATAAAGCAGATAGTGGCCACATCTGGATTTTTTCTCATTCTCACATCACTCTGCATTTCCTGGTTAAAGCTGGGATCTCCTCAAGAGAGGCTTTTCTTGTGGTATTTCTAGCTGGGACTGGACGCACCACAAATCTCAAGAGAAGGTCTCTCCTTCCAAGATTCATGAGCTGGAGGCTCATGAAGCACAGATACTTTGGGAAAGTGATCGACTGTGTGGATGTTTTCCAAGGTCTCAGCCCTTTGGGGGGTCCAGAACCACTCACAGTGATATAGGGTCCCATCTTGTCCCGTTTCCCACCAATATGGACACTCTGGAAAGCTTGTCACTTCAAAAAATTTAAAAGGGAGATGAGAAGTTCTGCTGTGTCAGAGCAGGCAGAGCTCGGCAGTCTGCCTGACTGATTCAAAGCCATAGAGCAGGCATCTCAAAACTGCTGCTCTTTCCAAGGGACACCAGCTTTGCCCTGTAAGGTTAAGGTGAGCAATATCCAGCAGGAGCCTCAGACCTCTTGCAGAAAAAAAAAACCCTCAGGCCAACACAAGCCTTTCACTCCAGTCAATTCTGGTTTAATCCATCTCTGTAACATACATACTCCTCTGTCCTTGGTCTCTGGGTTTTCTGAAAAAGTACAAAACAAGCACTTCGGAAGGCATTTAGTTGATCATGGGATACTTAGGAACTCAGTTTCCTATCCATAAAAACAAAAGAGAGAGAGAGAAGTAACAGCATTTTCTGGCTTCCCTCAGATTTTGTGAAGATTAATGCAGTATAAAACAAAGTGCATAAAGACTCCACAAAGGAAAAGAAAGTTAAAAGTTCAGTATAGCATTGAGGAGGAGTGTGTTCCAACACAAGTTTTTTTTTATTCCATATTGTTACTGTCCAGGGGAGATTTGTAGGTTCAAAAAAGCAGGATAAATGCATATCTTTCCACGCTCCAGAGGGGACTGCTCAGCGTGTGAGCATATAGGAATGCTCTCAGGAATAGGAGGCTTGAAAACTATTGTGAAAACTGTGGTCAAGAAGTGAAACTTACTGAATTCCCTAAGGAGCCTTTACTGCCGACCATTCAAAAATCTCCTTGGGGGAAGAGGCTAGAGGATGCTGATTTCCCTGCTTTTTGAACCAAATACAAAGCCTAGAGCCACATATTCTGAAGGGGCTCAGCCACCAGGTGTCAAATCTATCCATCCTCTGCCTGTCTCTTGTGGCTTCAGGGTAGCTCATGCTGAGACCCCAAAACCCAGCAGGCACCTTAAAAATACTTGGCAGAAACCTCCTGCACAGTTAGGTTTAGAGAACACTTTGCTATATAATCCTGCTCATGAAGCACACAACCCTGCTTCCTTCTATCATCCTTCAAACCTGAAGGCTTGTAGCTCTGTCTGTTCTGGAGGAAATCTCACTCTAACAGTGTGTTTTGGCGCAGTATGCACTGGTCTGGGTCACATCACATGGGAATTGTGGTATCACATTTTAGCACAGGACAATGGGGCTCCCAGGACCTTTCCTTTTCATACAAGGCAGCCGCTATTCAAGAAGTGTGGAGCCAGCTGGGAGCTGAACATCCTCCAGTTCAGTCTGCAGCATCATGTTGCATGTTTATTTTCCTTCTGGACCCATGAGATACATATTCATGGAAGGGAAACTTTCTCTCCAGGGAACTTAATACTGTATATTCAGGCTTCCTTCAAATGACAAAAAAACCTAACAAAAAAAACCCCACCAAACAAACAAACAAAAAACCCCAAAACAACCCCAAAATGTTAAAATTCAGGTCCACCATCTCCTGGGATTTATTAGGAAATGTCTACCATTATCAGGAACCTATCTGAAGAAAACTGAGCTATTTCTATTTAAGCACTCATCCTGGACATTTCAGCACAGGACACAGTGCCTCTGAATCCTCATGCCATGAAAACAAGCACCCCAGGATTGCAGAAACATTCTAAATCTGTTGTAGGCACCTTTAGATTTGGACACATCACTGGCATTTTCAGCTGGATTAGACCTTTCATCACACCCCATCCCAACCAAGACTAGTGTGTTTAGGAAATCCACTCCATGGAAAATGTAGGAATCTGAGCCAGTACTATATATCCCAGTGCAGTGCTGGGATCACAAGTGCTCTGGGAATAGAACAGTCCTAACTGCTTGTCTTCACAGCTTCCATTCATTCAATTTACCCAGAAGAGCTAGAGAGAGTCCCTGATCTCATGTAGCTAGTCCATTTAGACTTCAGATAATTCAAAGAAACAGAGTCAGGGCTTCTACACCTCTGAATTACAGAGGTGTGCAAATATAAATGCAGGCAGGACTTTTGAGTGATGAGATCTTGAGTGAATCCCCAGTCTGCAGCACCTGTCACCCTCCCTCCTTTGAATTATTATTTTAGATAGTCCAAAAAATTCCTAAGGTGAAATGTAATACACCAGAGGTGGGGACAAGTATGGGATGCTGAGGCTGGTGCATTGCCTCCTGCCTCAGCCTCTCACTGGGGGTCCAGCTCTGAACTCCCACAAAGGAGTCTAGAAAGTTCAAACTAAAGCAAGCAGATACTGAAAATTCAATCCAGTCTTTGGTCTATCAAGAATCAAGGGTGAGTGCTGACCCATTATTGCACCTGTAACTTTGCCTGTATCTACTGAGCCTGAACCTCAAAGGAAGATCTGGATAATGGGGAAGGGCACAGAGAAGATAAGTGCAAAAGGTAGAGGATAGATCAGGAAACACTGATATCTGAGCGTAGGTGTGGGAGTGGGCTTCAGATATGCAATAAACTATAGCAAAATTTTCCTGCTCAGGGTGTATTGCACAAGAAGTTAGCAGTATCCAATGCAGCAAAAAAAAATCAGGTTAGACAGCAAGAAAATCTCTGTAAGGAAGAGGAAAATGCAGATTGTGGGGAAGATGCAGAACTTTCCCCGTTAGAGCCCTTTAAGAACTGGTCAGACTAATAAATACCTGTCTAGTAGGGGCCAGGTGTGTTTGATCCTGCCTTCAGGTGTGACCTCTTCAAACCTCTGCTTCTTCTCTCATCTTCCAGTGTATGTCAAAGGAGTTCAGACACACCAGTTACCTGGAGCTGCTGTGAATCCTAGTCTTGGGCTGTCACTGGAAGCACAGGAGTTCTCACTGGGAAACCACTTTCTTGAGGTGGCAAAGCTCCTCCTGCCGACCTGCTTATCTCTCCGTCTAGGCTGGATGTTAATCCTACCTTGATTTAACTCATGTGCCTGGCTAAAACTGCTATTAATGCAGACATATTTGACTCGTGGTAGGGGGGGGAAATGGGAGAAGCGGGAGGATTCTCAGACAAGCTCTTCTCTACCACCTAGTGGGAAACCAAATTTTTCCTGCCTTGTTCAGCACAGTGCTGAGCAGGATCTTTGGCATGTGCAGCCCATACCCACCAGAGACATCCCAACAGTCCCAAAGACCAGAGCAGCACAGGGCAGTTGGGTCCTTTCCTGATTCTTAGCAGCACCCCGGTTTAGGGGCCAGAAAGGCATGGTTGGGAAAAATTACCCCCCCAGTACTCAGTATTTCCAGTGCAATTAGGAACTATCCAAGCCTATTTTCTAGTCAATCACCAAAAGGCACCTAAATTTGTAGCATCTCAATTTCTCTCAATGCAGCACCCACATACACACAAATAAAGCTGAATTTTCCATTTGTGCATAAATTCTTCATGTTTTCCTGACTCCATCCACACCAGACAAGGTTTGAACATGACCCATGAGACCTCAAGCTGCCTGCAGTCTCCAGTGTTGTGCTGGCCCCACAGCACCTGAGCACTACCATCGGCATCCAGCCCTGTGGCAATGCTGGAGGAGTGGGGCTCTGGACGAACTCCAGTGCAGGTAACTGCAATGTGTGTACTTAAATTCCCCCTGCAGATACAGCCGCCTTCATTTCCTGTCCTAAACTGTAGGGTAGTGTTGCAGCATGTTGTTAAGCAGCTGCCATGCGCTACCCAGAGGGGCTTGTATTCCGGCAGTGGGTGGGTTTGGCACGCTTCATGGATGGTGAGGAAACAGGCAAGAAGGGCGCTGGGTAAGGCTGCTGCTTGCCTCTCTATTTCTCCAGGATGGTTTAGGCATTGCTGGCTCTCTATGCTCTTTCTCACATGGCCAAAATCTGGACATGACCTTCCCTCTTCTGGTGAGCAAGCGCCAATGGGGAAAGCTCGGCTTTCCTCCAACTGCTGCTCAATGGGAGGAGGCAAAGGGTTAACAGTGCAACCAGGCGAGGGAGGCTTCTCCTTGCAAACTGGAGACCCCTGCAAGTTTTATGGGGAGGGCTGATGGAGGCGGAGGGACAAGGCGGGGGAAGAGAATTTGCTTTATGGCTTTGACAGGAACTCCCATCATGGTATAATTATGGAAGCGAGAAGTCTGCGTGTAATGAAGACCATATGCCGTGTTAAAACACACATGCACAAATATTAGGCTCCCGTGAGGCCTGCGGGGGAGCTGGGGAGGGGATCAGGAAGGGGTGGGGTACTCAGCCCTCCCCCCAAGTCTCCTCACAGATTTTTCAGCCCAGCCGCAGCCAGGACAGCAGGGATGCAGAGCGGCTCAGGAGCCTGATGCAGCTGAACAGGGCTTGTTTGGGGTGAGAAACATCCGTTTTAAATAACATTGAGTGGAAGGAAGGACTCCAATGCCAAAACAAAAGGGAATTCACCCTGCATTGCTGCAGTCCCCGAGAGCAAGGTTTCCATCAGCAACAGTTTTTCTCCAGATCCTGCTACAATTTTTCCCTTTCCTTTCAAAAGGATGCCCTTGCTGCTCTTCCTTCAGTGAAAAACATCTGCATGCAGCTGCCTGTGGAGGTTACCCACCCTCTTCCTTGCCCAATCCAGCTGTGCTGGCAGGAGCAGCGGGAGCCACATGACATCTCCAAGCAGCTCCCAGGCTGGGAAAGATGACTTCAACAAGCACCAAGGCCACCCAGCTGGTGTTTGAAATCCCCATGCCATCCTATCCAACACCCTTCCTGTGCTTTACAACACGAAGCTTTCTTGACTATGGCATATTAATCTCTCCTCTCTGGATCTCTCATGTTTTGTTTCTCATCTCCCACTCCCTCTCTTTATGTACTTTTGGCTTCTTTGAGGCTGTTTCTTCCTTTGCTGATCGCACACTTGCAGAATTACCTTCTTTCCAGCTGACTTTCTGCATCTGTCATTCTGTAACTCCCTGTGACACCCATGACCCCCATGCCCACACTACCAGCCCACCAACACACACTGGACTTAGTACACTCAAGTACCTGCCATGTCTCTCAGGGATCTCCTCTCTGTATACAGACGGACTTCACAAATCTTAAACCCGTTTACTATGTCCATCCCCCAACTTTGTCCATCCTTTTCCCTGCTGACAGGATAGACTCTGACCTGGAACAGATGATTCTGTTTTTCTCTACTCTGGATCATTTTCTCCCCATTGGTGGTGGCTTAACTGGGAGCTCCAGTTTGAGCTGCCAGGCACCAGCAGGCAGTTTTCTCTTCCAACTATCTTGCCAGAAGAAAAAGGAGTTGTTGCTGTTGTGTACCAGAGGTAGAGGTGAGAGCTGCACAGGAGGTGCTTTGGGCAGCAATGCTGCTCTCCGTGCCAAGCAACATCAACAATGTCCAGCTGCAGGTCTGGCTGGGGTCAGCAGAGGAATGCAAGTGTATGGGAAAGCAAAACTGATTAGCTTAACATGAGCTTTCCTTGCATCAGAGGAGGGGAAATGCATCCCTCTGCCTCTCTGGTGCAAAACAGAGGTGACAGGAAAAATTCTATTCCCTATGGAAGAAATCTGAAGTGCAATAATGGATTATTCCAACTGGTTTCACTGGGACTGGCAATGTGCAGAAGAAAAGAGCCCATAAATTGTATTTTCCATATCTTTCATACAAAGTCCATATAAAATATTCTTTTCATTCATCTATACATACAGCGTTGTGTGTCCTCCTAAAAAAAGTAGCTGCTTTACACCACCCAAAGCTGTTGCTATAGATTCATTACAGACAGAGGATTTGGGAGCACAACTCCCACAGCATTGCAGGGCAATATTAGAAGAAGATCACCCACTCCAGAGGGTGGGAGCTCACATTTCCCAGGCATACAAAGTGATCCACCAAGACTACAGCATAGAAAATGCCTAGGTAAACGCTGATGCCAATTGCATGCTCATTTTTGGATGTATCTGCCCTCTTCACTTTATCAGTGTAAGTTCTTCCTGCACATTTCCCACCAGCATCTGCTTTTAGACAAAGCAGCCATAAGCATTCAGTGTCAGGAGCAAAATTTTTAATTGTTGTTGCAGTTTAAAGCATCCCTCACCACAGAGGCTGAAAGATGCTAATACTCAAGGCTCATCCTCCCCAACCCTCACTACCCACATGTGCAAACTCTCCCCCCGCTGCCTCCATGCCTGATGAGAAACATCCCCAAACAGGCCCAACCAGCCCAGCCGCAATGCAGTGAATTTTCTAGGGCTCCTGCAAACTTGTACATCCATTCTTACAGGGGAGAGCTGTCATGTGGAGGTGAGTCACAGGTGCAATGCCAGTGGCCTCCCTCCGTTGGGGACAGCAAGGCAAGGAGCAACCTCTTCCTGATGTCTGCTGCGATCCGTGATTCCCGTCATGCACAGTGTGTCATTTCCCATGAGTACCTGCCTGTTTCTGCCATCTGCCATGATTTATAGAAAATGGGCAGTGATTAATAGCCCAGTCAATGTCGAGTGAAGCCATTTTCTTTCATTTACCTGCTCCCTGACCTCCCTGCACAGTCCCAGACAGGGGCTGGGAAAGTGTATTAATCATGCACTTAAAATATATTTAAAAGGGGAGATTGGCTGGGAGCTCGGTGGTATTTATGGAGTCATTTTCTACAGAGGGTGCAAACTAATTGCCACATAAAACAAATGGGCCCTTTGAAATGGAAATGAGTCACTTGGAGGTACTCAATGTTTGGTTCTTGAGTGATGCCCCAAACCCACACTCCTCACAGGGCTTTCTGTCACCTATCTGAGTCCAAATCCAGTGGCAGCTGCAGCTTTCAGACACAAAGGATGAGGGATGAAACACCAACTCAGGTCTTTGTCACCAAAGAGGTCTGTGCTCCCACCATAGCATGGTCACAGCACCAGGGCAGGAGACTACAGGGGTTCAGAGAGATCCTGCTACAGTCCACCTAAAGAGTTCCTGCAACAGAGGATGGATATTTGGGGAAAAGACTTTGATTTCTTATGACGCAAGCTGTATTCCTGGAGGACACAGGGGCATTTGACCCCTATGTGGACCCACAATATGAACGGTCAGTAGGTGTGCTCCAGACCATGTCTCCAGACACAAGGCAAGCTCTCCACACCATTTTCTGAGCTCCAAGCACCAGGACTGACCCTGGGTCTCCTCATTTCCCAGTAGGATCACACAATTTCTTGCAGATAAGCACTGGTGCCCCCTTTCTTCCCCAGTCCCAGGACGGGAGCCCCTCTTCACCCCTACCCCCTGTGGCAAAGAGTCATGAAGCCATATCTGGAGGGGCACCCCACAGGATCACAGAATGCATCAGACTGGAAGGGACCACAGTGGGTTATCTGGTCCAAACTCCCTGCTCAAGCAGGGTCATCCTAGAATACATTGCATCCAGATGGTTCTTGAATATCTCCAGCAAGGGAGACTCCTCTGGGCAACCTGTTCCAGTGCTCAGTCACCTGCGCAGTAAAGAAGTTCTTCCTCATGTTCAGGTGGAGCTTCATTTTCTTTCCTTGTGTTACAGCCTCAGGGCAGCACCACATGCACCGTGTCTTGTCCAGGTTTGCGTGGCCTTACGGAAAATGCCACTATGCCACGGGCCCCTAAGGACAGCTAGAGTTGATAGCAATAAAATGAAAATCCCCCGTCAAGCTGAACAAAATTATTGAATTATTCTCACCAGCCAGAGACCAAAGGTTTGTTGACAACTTAATTAACTGTGTTTGTAATGAATTTTTGGCCACATGCAACAGACTAATTATCAAAGCAAACATTAATCTCTTTCTAGGCACATCAAAGTGTTGAGAGCACAAAATATTTACATGAGTCTCAGATAAAATTCTTTGCACTAATTCTAACATAATTAAAATTATGTTGGGGCTAAGGTAATTATGCAAGGTGCTTATGTGGCATAACAATGTAATACAAGATGGTGCTTATTTTTACCTTGAGTCAATCAGCAAAGTCCTCAAATGAATGTAACATCTATTAAGTGCACTTTCAAGGGGGAGAAAACAGCACTGCTTTTAAGCTTAGTTAAGGCATTTTAAATAGCCAGATGAGATAAGCACCTACATTATTTGTATTATCTGAGCTTTTCCCAGAAATAAGTAGACATGGCCCTTGCAGCATTTCCAAGTGCCTTTGTGCAATAAGCAATGATTTGCTTTTTCTTTCCTTCGAAGTGTTGATCTGAATTTGATGACTGAGAGGTGGAGTGGACTGTGTCAACTCATCATTTCCTAAGGGATGCCTTTCCCAAGAACAGAGTGCACGACAAGAAGAGAGAAAAGAGCAGGAGAAGGGATCTGCTATCTTTCTGGGGTCATGCTCTCCAGAGCAAAGAGGGGGACACTATGACATAAGGCTGGCACCTCTACCATGGGAGCCTGAGCACATCCCAAAAGCCCCAGAGAGCAAAAAGGATCATAGACTACTCCTGTTAGTTCCACACCCTCTGCCCAGCCCTGAAAAGTGACTGTGGAGACTATCACAGCTGTAGAGACTACCTGACCACAGTGAGATCAGCACTGGCTGCATATGTCACCAAACAACTGTCTGCAGTGCAATGCACCAGCTAAGCCTGTGCATGAGAAAATGACCAAAAGACAAGGTCATTTCCAGGTCCCACCTGCCATCTGTGCTGCGAGTCACTTTTGCTGTCACAGGAGGTGACCTACTTTCAGTGAGCAGGTCCTGAATATGTTACCCTGCATCCCTCACCACATTCTCCTGTCCCTGGGACCAGCACACCTGCTATGCTGTGACCCAGGGTCTCATGGTGTTGGCCATGCAGAGTCACCATCATGGTGACCCAGAAAATCCTTCAGCTGATGAGCTGAGAAAGCAAGGTGCCTGGCTGCAAAGAAAAAAAACAACTACCTTAGGTCTATCTGCATCACCAAATTGCAGAGACATGGCTCCAGAGGTCCCCAACTTGCTTCATCACTGAAGCACTTGTGCACGTTTTCCTGATGCTCTGACCTATCACCATGAGTCTCCAGCACTAGAGTTGAAACACCTTGCCACTTCATGCTGGCACTCCTATTGAAAAGCGCGTAACTCTTCCTCACTGGTATGTAAGTTTCATGCCCTGCCCACCAGTGATGGACATGGCTGGACACCTGCATGAGTGCAGCAGCCTCATGGGTCTCATGGGCATCTCCCAGGATGCCCATCTGTCACCTGACCCCCTTCCCAATCCAAAACAAGGAGGGTTCCTTCCGTGTGAGAAAAATTAGTTTGGAGACTTCAGCAGCTGTTAAAACTGCCCATTCTTGCCAAAACATGGAGCTCAGCTCCCTCCTTGCCCACCACACCAGGTAAACCAGCAGCAAGACCACAGGGGCTGTTGCTACACCACCCCTCAGTAGCTGTGGCTGTGAGGAGCACCCAATCTCAGCACAATCCTCACCACAGTTGTCAGGGCATATGTTCCTGTTTTCCCAGCTACTAAAATCAGCGACTTTCCATGGCCTTTGGAGACATTTGCCAGCAGAAAGTCTGCCTTTGAACAGGTTTCTGCCTAGGTTTCACTTCATTAATCAAATCATTTCTTGACACAGAACACCGAGGACTTGCTGGGGGTGTGAGTCCAGAGAGCAGAGCCATATCATGTGGCTCCAAGGGGCTGCCCAGTGCCATTCCCACAGACATACAGCTTTGAGGAAACTGTTAAACTTCCAGCTTAAAAAAAATTAACTGATAAGCTTGGAGCAACAACAAAAAACAATTCCTTCCAGCCCTGTTTTCCTACTGTTGCTGTTGTGCTACTAGGGCTGCAGTGAGGAACTCAGGCCTGACTGGTGAGTCTGTCCCCATCTCTGCAGTTGTGGTCACCCCCAAAAAGCACAAGGCTGGGGTAGGCTCCTCCCACTACCCAGCTAAGATAGAACCAGCTAAACCCACCCCAAATGACTTCCTCCCCGTGGCTCACAGAGATTGGGGGACAATCAGGGTGTCTCTTACATTTCAGGCTTTTGCACCAAACCACTCTGGAATCAGAGCAGCATTTCATTTCCTGACTGGACCAGATCTGATTTCCTATTTTTGAGGGGTTTTTTACCTCCACAAAGAACAGAGCATCAGATAAAACAGAGATAGAGATTAAGGAGCATATAAATGAGCAGACAAGAGATTTTCAGAGACTAAGACCTTTGATGGTCCTCAGTCTCAGTGGGTGGGTTGCTGAGAAGAGTTTTTGTTCAGCTTCCCATCAAGAGAGATGAGGAACTCTTCACGGGTAGCAAGAGCTACACATATCAGCTAATATTACTATCCACAAGACTGCTAACTTCACACCAAGAAAAACAGAGCAGTATCGCATCTCAAGATCCTCAAATGGTGAAAGAATTACAGAGAGACTGCATGGATTTCTTTCACAGTGGTGGAGATTAGCCTAGAGTTTCTCAGGAAACAAGCCCTATGGCCATATGAGTAACCAACCAGCTAATTGTGCTGATGCACCTGATGAATGGGATGGAGGAAAGCTTGATCATTAAGTCTTCGTGCAGGAGAGAGCTGTAGGAGCCTTTCATCTCCTTGACTCTCTGGCTAAAGAGTTTTGTTCAGTATTTGAGTAGATGAAGCCAAGCCTGAACACTCGGCAGATTTCAGTGCTGTGTTGCTCCTCAATGCTCAATTGCCCAAAAGACAACTCCCACATTCCTCAAGTTTCTGAGCATCTTTATGTTTGGAGTTTTTTTTTAAACCTTCAAAGCTCCTACAGGATTAGTGCTTGGCTTAACCTCTGGCAGAACTGACAGATGCTTTAGAAACTGGAAATATTTTAGGGCTTTGTGTTTGGCCTTTCAGCAGAGGCCAGGACCTTTATATTCACGTCACCTTCTAGCCAGAGATTTGCTGGAGGTGCTCTTCATAGCAGCCTGCAGAGAGAGGAGAGAAGCAGTGTGCAGATGTTATCCTTGACATCTGGAGCAACTGAGATAAAAACAGGTGGAGAGAGAGGCAAGCTTTTGAGGTGCAAGGAAAACCAGAAAACATTAGTTAGGTGAGTAGTAGGCTACAAACTGATATGAATATCTGCTCCTCAGGTTGCTCTCACCGAAGAGGTATAGTACTTTTCATTAGTTGTCCAGAGAAATTTGTGATAGCTGTTCAGCACTCTGATTTTTAGCTGCTTGCAAAAGCAAATAGTTTGGGCACCTTTACTGTGGTAATCCAGCAGCTCCACATAATTTTGGGGCTTTTTTTTTGTCTTGACAAAACTTTCTGGAAATTAGGATTTATTAGTGCCATTTTAGTGACAGGAAACAGAGACAGAGAGAGCTTAAGTGTCTAAAGGCTTCCTATCACTGGCATAGAGGATGTTATTCAGTACCTGGATGCCTCTCTGTATTTTATGAAGTTATAATAACTCCAGAATGTGGATCTGAGCATGGAGTGTTTTCATTTTAAAAGGTATATTTGTAACCTTTAACACATTACCTTTTAAGTTATGAATAATGAATACTGGGAATTAAACACACCACTGAAATTCCCCCACTGTCTAGCAGAGAAGTTATCTGAAAATCTGGGAGTAGAAGGGCTTGGAAGAAGATGAAATTTAAGAAAAAATGAATCTATGAACATTTTCTACTTCATAGCTACAAAAACTTTTGGTCTTTTCTCTGAAGAAAGTAATAATCTCGTGTAATTCTCAAATTACCACTCCATCACCCTATAAAATCATGGAATTTGTTTATTTGACTAAAAACTACAAGACTGCAATTTGGATGAGAAGAAAATCAGTTTCCAGCCTCTACCACCAGCTGTCCCTTTTCAAGTCCATACATGAAGAAAAGGGATCAGGATGGGCTTCCCAGCCAGGGCGGACCAGCTGCTACATTCCTGGGACCGAGGCAAATTCCCAGGGCAGCAACCAGCTTTCTGTGTGCTCTGAGGGTGCCCTGGACATCCTTATCTACAGCCTTCCTCAGAGTCACCAAACACCTGAGACACCAAAAGCTGCCGTTAGGCTGGGAGGGATCTTGACGGGGTGGGAGCCAGAGTTGGGATTTTCCTTTCAGCTGAATCAGGGCTAAAACTTTTTTGCCTAGTGTGGAACAAAAATATGAATATTTATCCACAAATCCTTAGGCCCCTTGTGGTAAGCAAGCAAATCTAGGGTTTATCCTTGTTCCAGGGAGGAAAACCGCCACCAGCGCCCGCGGTCCCGCTCCGGGATGCTCCCAGCGACAGCAGGTGGAGCTGCTCGATCGCGAGTAGGACCCTGTACAGCTCCGGCTGCTCGGGAAGTGGAAAGACACATTTGGTTTTAAGGGGAGCTGGGAAGTCTCAGGTCAATGTGGCCTTTTGAAGCTTCCCCCTCTTTGTCAAAAATTAATAAAGGGAAACGTTTTTTCAAATCCAGGCTGGGAGGGGCAGAGCCTGCTGGTTTTTGCAGAGGAGATGGATGCTCTGAGGCTGGGATTTGATGTTTGGCTCCTGGCCCCACTGCCACCACAGGTTTCATGTGTAGCCCTGCCTACATCACTCAGAGAGACACTATATTCCAGGGAACTTAGGAAATTGCCAGGCAAATGGACTCCGGAGCATTCCAGTCCCTGCTCCTTCCCTTCCCCTGACATAAAAGCACCTGAGCCCTCCACAAATTGTGGTGGATGGACAGCTGTGTCCTGGGTAAGGGCAGCACAATGTGCTACAAAGCCCATCCTTTGAGACTTCAACCCTGTTGTTTGCCAGTAGAGTCTGGCCTGGGACATGCAGGCCCTTTACAGCCCACAAAGATACCCACCATCCTAACACCTCCCACAAAAGCTTTCAGAGGTAGCTAACAATATCCTTCTGCTTATAACCAAACGGTAGAGCCACAGCTTACTGTGGGAATCTGGGGATTCCTGGGGCTGGCCCCCAGGGCATAGTTGAGGTTTGCCAGCTCTGAGCCCCCTGAATAAAGAGCTCTGGTGCTGGCCCCAGTGGGTGCTCCAGTGTCTCCAGAGGTGGTTTTTTACACAAGTTGCCTTGGTTAGTTACAAAACTCCCTTATAAAGTAAGTGATTGCAATTAACCAAAATTTTATAGATGTGGAGTGCTCTTTGATGGTGTTGGGTCACACAAAGTAGCAAAGAGACAGACAGATGGAAGTGTGCCAGGGCCAGCAAGGCCAGGCTGACCTTGTGACAGTTTCATTCATCCTGTCACCGCACGCTCAACACAGCAGTGCCCCAGGTTGTGAGAAATTTTATAGAAGAAATAAAGCAATAACTTAAATGTAATAAGCTCGCTTGCAACTTTCCCTAGCTTAATTTTTAACTGTGAGAGTGATAATCAACCAGCAGAACTAAACGTCTGCGGGGAGCAGGTGGATTTGACATCCTCAACAGATCACATACGTGTTTTCCTGTGGGATTTTTCAAGGGTGACAAACTCACTTTCTGGGACAGGTCTGGCTGACATCCCAGCATCTAACATGGGCATAATCATTTTTAAAAGAAACTCTTTTATATGTAAGCTGCATGCATGCCATTAGATTTAACTCACTGCTTCTGCAATAACTGCAATGCAGTTACATGTACACTAAGCTGAGCTATCACACCATCCTAGGAATCTCAGCACAGGGCTGGATCTCACCCTGAGCTATCAACAGCCCTACAGACCCTGGGTAGTTTGGATGAGACTGTTCTGTGGGCCAGGTCCAGGCTATACCAATTATTATCTAATGTATGGGCTCAGGGCATCTGAAACCAGAGGAGCTTTTTGCTCAAGGCAAGTGGGAGCCAACATATAACAGCAATGGCTCTTTTTCACTTTCACATCTCTGGAGTGCTTCTGCCACACAGTAACAGTAGGGAACTAGCTGTTTTCTCCACAAGCATAACCACAGCCTAACATTGAATGAAACACGTAGGAACAAAAATAAAAGTATGTTCTAACCATGTTGCAGCTATTGTTCTTCCACAGCATTTTCATCTCGTGGCAATTTCTGAGGGAGTTGAAGTCTTTGTGGTTTCTTGCATTTGGGGGGAAAAGAAGATCAAAGCACAACATCCTCGGAGATCTGGTCTGGGTGACACTGTCCCCAGATGACTTGATGGCATGTGACATTGTAGCCTGCAAAACAGGCTTTAACAAGGCAAGACACACAAGCGACTGAGGGCTGGCTGCCCCACCATGGTGCTGAACATAAAAGCACCTGAGCCCTCCACAAGTTGTGGTGGATGGACAGCTGTGTCCTGCATAAGGGTGGCACAATGTGCTATAAAGCCCATCCTTTGAGACTTCTACCCTGTTGTTTGCCAGTAGAGTCTGGCCTGGGACATGCAGCCCCTTTACACCCTGGGTCAGCTGACGCTCACCAAGAAAGAGAGATAAAAAAAAAATGTCTTGAAGGAAAACAACCTAGAAGCTTCTGGGCTGTTAGAGGGGGTGTCTCGTAGTGCCTGGCCTGCCTACACAAGCTGTAGGCACCCAGCCCCTGTACCTCCAGCACAGGGCAGCAGAGCACAGTGATCAAAGAGGTTCTCAGACTTGTGATGCAGAGGACATATCCTGTGAGAACAGCAGAGGAGCTGTGTGCTGAAACCTACCCCTGCAAACCCACTTGCCTGCCCAGCTGCTCTGTCCCCACCTACAAGCCTTACAAACCCTGCAAGGCCCCAAGCAGCCCGACCTAAGATCAAAATGAGCCCTGATTAGAATAGGAAGTTGGACCAGACACCTTCAAGCCTGATTATTCTGTGTGCCATAGGAGGTCATCCCAGGCCTCCACTACTTCTCATGCACTTGCCATACAGGTTAAGCCACCAAGTGCTGCAAACCTTGACACAGAGACTCTGCAGACAGATTTCTCCTGATATTGAGCTTACCCTTTCTACCAACTCGGTAGAGATCACTGCCTGAGATGGCTCAGGATCTAGAACTGTCCATGCATCACTGTTGACTCGCATCCAGCCCTCTGAGGGTATCTTTCATCTGTGCCAAATCAGCAGAACAAACCCACAATGTCCCAGCAACATTTTGCTAAAATTGACTAAGATGATGCAGAAAGTCCAGGGCTTAACTCCTGAACCTCTGTTAAATTTGCAAGGCTGGAGCCTGAGGGAACAGACATCAAAACCATCCACACAGCAGCCTCAAGAGGCAAAGAAGAACTTTGAGCTTGGGAACTTTGATCAGTTTGGTAAACAAGCAGGCAGGGACTGGGAGAGCAGAGAAAGACTTCTCTAACATCCTGGTCTGCCCATAAAATAAAAGAATAGGCTGTACTTTTAAGAACTTTGCATGTTTTATGACATTATTGTCTGTAAACCTTCTTAGTTTCCTTAGTAATAAGAAAACCAACTCCTTTAATAGAAAACATGGTGTACTCACCACAAGAGCAGAGAATGAAAATTGGTCTCCTATGCAAATAGCTCAATTATAATCAAGCACAAACACTGAAAAAGGTCAGGTTCCCAAAAGGATATATATTTATATTATAAATAAGGAACTGGGAAACAGGAACAATATGACAGTCCTACTTTTTGGGAGCTGTGACTTGCTAAGGTAAACTGCAGTTTCACAAGGGGGCTTGAGGTGTGACAAACTCCCAGTGATGACTCTATGCTGCTTTTTTTCTGTGAAGAACTGAAAGAAGGCTAATTCTTTTTCACAAAACCATGAGTATGACCCCCCGGAGAATTTGGCAAGGTTTCCTATTTGAATTTTTCCTGGATGTTTGCTTAGTTGACCTGAAATTAGCACAATCAGGAGAAAGCAGAATTTGCCACTTAAACTTTTCAGTGAAGATAAAATAGTTCCTTGTAACTATTTTTTAACTCCTTTTGGTCCCCAGTCATGGATTGTTAGTACAGCCTAGTTTTAAGTCATTGTAGGTTTTTTTCAGTAACAAAATCAAAACCACTAAATATTTTACTACTTATAAGTAATCTGTTACAGGCAAGTAATGGAGTCCTACTATAGCTTTGAATTAATGTATAACTTAAATAATGGCTAGCCTAGTGCTGGTTTACATCCGGGAAGGCTTTAGGCAAAAAGCAGGGCCTGATGTGGATGGTTGAATAATACAATATAATGAAAGAGAGGCTAACACGAGAAGGAAAGCAAGCCCAATACAGAGAATTTTAAATATAAGACAGGAAATATATAAGGTAATATAAGAAATCTTACTATAAGCAAAGACAAAGATTTCCCTCTGTCACCTCCCAAGAGGTGTCTCAAGTTTTGAGGGCTGCAGGCTGAACTCATAGTGCAACTCCAACTCCTGCCTGCAGGAAGAAGTTGAGGCTGGAGACAACCTATCACAAATACCATCTGGACATAAAGTATTCATCTCAAGAAACATTAAAATGAGATCACATGCCCAGCAAGGAGCCATGACTGCTATGGAACTCTCCTGTAGCCTGCTTACTCTAACACACCCGCTTGGAGCAGATGCTCCTAGACAGAAAGCAGTACACGTATGCCCCCTGGCCCATCATTTGTGCTCAGCTTCTCAAAAAACACTTTGGTGAGATCTTTCAAGAATGTCTTTCCTTCTCCATTTTAAGGGAGAGACATTAACAAGAAAGAGATCATTATGCACAAGTCAAGAGAACAGCCTTTTTGATCTGAATAGAATTTTCAATAAGCAAAGGTGGAATGAATTGCAGATTCAAATGCTGACAGAATAATGCCAATCATTTCTTGGGCTGAGAGGGGGACAGAAATTATTCTGAACATCTCTAGAAACCTCTAAAATGGATCTAGAAGTCTCTGAGTTTACAGTGGAAGAAAAGGATTAACCTAAACTATCAGAGAGAAGTTGTACCTGTGACATCTTGTCCTGAGGATTTCAGCAAAACATCTCCCAGTATATTTACAAAGTCTATTATCAAAGTATTTTCCAAGTACCTTTGTAACCATTTTACAGATAGAAAAACTAAGAGATAGACAAATCAGGAATCTTCACATTATTTATGATACATTGGGTCGGATACGTTCACGGATTTCAGTGTTTCTTCAGCAAAAATCCACATAAGGAAAAACTGTCATACATACAATTGCAAATATATGTAACTAGTAATGAGTGCCAGAAGAAGCCCACATGAGTCAGTGGTCTCTAACTCCTGAATCAGCTCCCTTATACCAATTTAATCAGCATAATCAACAGATTTCCAGCTCACTAAAATCACATTAAGTGTTGCAAACTTCCACGAGTACTCCCAAAGCTGAATGTAATTTCCACTTCCAAACAAGCATAACCAGACATACAGTGCCTCCTGCCTAAGTCCAAGCTACTAATAACATTGTTTTTTTCACCTGCCCTTAACAGGTGTTTTAAGCCACAGTAGAAGTTTAGCCCAGATATGTCCCTGTTCCCAAATGCATGTTCAGCTTAGAGTGATTGCAAAGGTAAAAGGACACAGAGCTATATGCCAGCAAGGCTCTGTGTCTGCCTCCTCTCCCCACTCGTCACACGCACTGCTGAAGTTCATGTCTTCCATCAGCTGCATCTACTACGTTTGATCAGGTAGTTCTTTGCACAGATGCAAATGTCAGAAAGGGAGGAAGCAGACATAAGCCAAAAAAGACCTATTGGAAATGTAGGGTGTTGGGACAGGCTTGTGAATACAGGAAAACTCAAGCACTGAAAATACCCAGAAGAATAAAAGGGATGGCCTGAATGCCTTTTCTCCTCAGAGTCTGAAGGAGAACAAACAGTCAGAAGACAAACAATCCTGCTCTAGCTGAAAGAGGGCTAAAGGACTGCTTCCAAGAGGAAGAACCCACTAGTAAATTCAAAAATATTCACAGCATCTAGGTGACAGGACTCAATGATCCTTGTGGATCCCTTCCAACTCAGGATTTTCTGTGACTGACAGCAGTTGTTTACTATGAGCTCATGCAAACTTCAGCAAGGCTCTGTTTATTTCTCCTCCTCTCCTACACATTACCTTAAATTGCTTTGCAGCATTTTACAGCTGCAATCCCAGATCCATGGAGGTGACTGCACACCAGTAGGGTGAACATCTGCATACAGCACATTAAATGCATATGCCTCTGTCTATACATTCACCACTGATCCAGGCTTGCTGCAGAACAACATCTGTGTAACACTCCGTGCCAGTGCTGCACAACCATTTTATAAGCTTGAGTGAAGAAAAGCACAGATGTTTTCCAAAATCCTTCAGGACATTCAACAGTTGGGCAGGCTTTCCCATGGTAACATCACAGCAGACAGTAATGCAGAAGTAAAGGAAGAGCTGGGGCCTGAGCTGCGCTGCCAGCATTCCAGCAAGAAATGTTATTTCAATAAGGAGCACAAATGCAGATGCTATTTCTGAGCAGAGCAGAATCCTTCCCCACCAATTCNNTTGCGAAACCTGGAGGAACATCATTATCCCTCTACCAAATCTGACTGAAATCTGCCAGCAAATTTCAAAGTTCCCAGTGGAAAAACTCAGGGGCCAGATACAAACTGCAACTGGAAGTCACTCTTTTTCTCTCTGCTTTTCTTTCTTTCTCTCTTCAACTGCTCTGTCATGCCCTATGCACAACAACTTAATGCAAATATTAATGTATTCTACATATTGTGCTAGAACCTAGGAGTCCTCAACCACAGGCATTGTCCTCACTGGGATTGGTGCTGAGGAAACATGGAAGCACAAATTAGTTCCTGGCCACTTTTGAGGTGAAAGCTCATGAAAAGCCCTGGAGAACGACCCCAGTTCCTATGGAGCACAGTCAGAAATAAGCTATATTCCTTATCTCTAATCCACAGGCAGAGCACAGAAGTCCAGCCAGCAGAGCTGCTTTTCTGGC
>VYZS01019052.1:2601-13204 GCA_013400695.1 Neodrepanis coruscans | reverse complement strand
AAACTTGTTGATTCTGTGATTCTATAACTTAATTTTCTCACAAACGTATGTATTATTTGCATATAATTATAGTTTCATAACTTTCTTTGCAGTGGCATTTGAAAATAATCATGGATCAATTTGCTCTTGTTCCAGATGTCATTCAAAGTCAGGATAAAAGGATGATACCTTTTGTGTCTTCAAGCACATCAATTTATCCCAACATTACTTTAGACAGCTCTCTAAGGTTGGTGGATTACTTCAGGGGTCTGTGAAATGTTTCTAAAGAAAGTAGGTTTATTGCCAATGCACCTCTACAAACCCTACAGGGACCCACAACATAATCAGGAAACTAAAAACTGTTGAAATCAGCAGTAATTCTACAATGGCTAACAGAATTGTATGCACAGTGTTCATTGAACTACAAAATCTCTCATTATCTTCCTCAGACTTTAGCCATCACTTTCTTATCCATAGACATTTGCCTGAGAAATAGATGGAAGTTGTTTTCACACTATGCACTGCTAAGATGATGTGCTTTTAAATATAAATTAAAGCAAAAGTGATATTACTGCAATTTTTTCTTTTATTTCTATGGAGCACTAGTGATTGAAAAATTTTAACTAAAATTAAACTGATAAATGGTGTTCCAGCTTTAGAACGGATACAAACATCTCCTGAAATTATTTGCTAATAAACAATAGAAAGTAAAATTGAAAAGAAATATATATGTATATATTTGTCCAAACAGTGTCGTGGTTTTACCACTAAAAATCGTGGTACTGACAAGAGATGTCCGAGAGAAACCACACACATCCAAAAAAAGAAAACACACAAGTAACACAGTTTATTTCACACACACAAAAAACCAACAATAAAGTGCAAAAAACAGACAAATTAAGCTTTCCCAGGGCCCGTGTTGGGATGGGAACGCTCTGGAATAGTGCTGGTCTCTCTCTGTTGAGGGTTCCGGAAGAGATGCNCCCCCTGACCCCGCCCCGCAGGCGGGGAACACGGCCATGCTGGGGGCCAGCCCCATCCCCGCCCGCCATGGCCCGGGGGGACAGGGCGGCCCCGCCTCCCCCCCCGCCGGGGCCCCAAGAACGGGCGGCCCCACCCCCGCTTGCCTGGGGAAAAAAAAGGACCAGTTTTAGTTTCACCCCACGACAAATAGGAAGTACACAAAAATACTGAGTAGTGAAGGATGCGCCTATCTAAAGAAAAAAAGAAAGAATTCATCAGAAAAAAAGATCGGCTTTTAGCTTCTTCTTTGTTAGTTGAAATCCCAGCTTCCTCAATCTCTATCTGTAGGCCTTGCAATCCAAGCCTTTGACCATCTTGTTGATCCTCCAGCCAAACATAACTTCATATATACCTCGGACTCAGGGACCAAAAACTGTACAGTATTTTAGACATGGCTTCACCAGCATCAAGTATGAGTAGCTGCAGGGAAAATAATTTCTAAAAATTACTCTTATACTAGAGAAATACTAGCAGTAACATAAAAGTTTATAAAATGATTGAGAGATTGACATATTGTTCTTTCAGCTTGCACTTGCAATAAACTTTTTCTTCAAATAATCCACGCAGATTAGCATCTAAATATTTCACTTCATGAGCAATACCAGACCTACTACAGAATTTTTATGGGACATGTGAAGCTCACAGGGATAAGGAATCATTTTCATATTCTTCCTGCCATATTTTAGGCTTCAACTGTGTGCTTGTTGAGTATGCCAGCAGACTAGTCTTGAGGTTTAGGTAGATAAGTTTTGCTCCACATAGGATAAAAAACCTTGTATACATTAGGCCAATCGTGTCTCTGACGAACTGATGCAAGTTTAAAAGGTGGACAAACTGCCCAATAATTCCAGTGTTATTGTAATATGCAAAGGACATTAGACGGTAGGCATTGTCTGTGCCATCTCTTCATTTTGGGATTGTGATCACTTGCAGTGCTGTTGTAAAGCTTTTTGTGTCATCTCAATATGTGAGCTTATATCTTTTACAACTGGGATGTTGTTTCATTATGCCAGATCAGATTTTGATCCATTTAAAAGCACTTCGTTACAGGAGTTAAGTACATTTCTTATAGCTTAGCTTTTACTCTTTCAGAAGTAAGACTTAATCCATTACCTTAGATTGCTTGCTCTTTTCAATAACATGTTGTTTTAGTAGAGTGTGTTCAAACTTAATGCTCAGTTCTATGCTGTTTTAATGAAAGTCTTGAGGTTCTTCGGATAAAGAATCTACAGTACTGGGTACAAAATAAACTTGTTCTTTACATATTTCAGAATAATGTAAATACATACGTGATTTAAGGTGAAAAAGAAATCTTCAATATTACTCAGCCATTCCAATAGTTATGCAACTGTTGAAATAGATGTAGAGAAAGCTTATCTCAAAGAAACTCTCAGTGATAACTTGAATATTGAACTATGACTTTTCACTAGTATTCCAGGGCTTTTAAAAATTATTTATCACTCCTGTTCATGCTATTCTGAGACTTCATAATTCAGGTTTATTTTTCATTTATTTTGTTTGTCATCCAGTTATTGACATCTAAATGACTGAATTGGACTGTATTAGTATGAATGAAAGACCTGATTTTTTTTTTCCTGAGAAGAGAAATACAAAGTGTAGCAGAGCAGGTGTCTCTTTTCTCTATCCCTCGTCCCCACAATATAATTTCTCTAACTTAAGGAAAAAAAATCTTACTTTATATTTCGGAAAAAGTCATGCAAACGATATTTTTTTCCGCACAGTTATGAATGCAAAATGAGAAAGTTACAGGACTGCTAGGTTTTTATAGCAATAGTAAGTACGGAATACTTATGAACTTTTAACAATTATTTCTTCTGACTTTTAAACGTTACTATTTTTTTTTTTTAGTGAGACTAGAGTCATTCCACTGAAAAGGTGTTCTAAACTGACTTTCTTTTAGGTGGTACATCACTCATAGATTAATACCTATTACATAGATGGATATCTTGGTGGGTAGAATAAGATGAAAAGAAGTTTGCTTATAGCTGAGTAGGAAAATTACAAATTAATTTCTTGTAATATTGAAAACAGAGTAAATCAGAATTGCGAGGTTTTTGATTGTTTCTATTTTTTTTTTGTCTTTTTGTTTATTATTTTTTGGGGAAGGCTCTGGGAGTTTTCTTTGTATGTGGGGTTTTTTTGGTTTCTTTGGTTTTTGTTTGTTGGGTTTTTTTTTGTTTGGGTTGTTTTGTTTTCTTTTTTTTTTTATTTTTATTTGTTTCCTTCTTCTCTAGTCCAAAGCTTGTTTCCTACTGGTTTTTAATAAGTAAAAATTCTTTTGACCTCTTTGAAACAGATGTTATAAGATCCCTTGACACGTATGAAAAAACATCTACTAATACTGGAAAGTGAAGACACTATAAAAAGAATCCAGAGGAGAAAAAAATCATTCAAGATTAATAGCCTTTGCAAAGTCCAATTCAGCCTGCAAAAAGTATTGAATTAGCTTGGAAGAAATTCTATAAAATCCTGGTATGAACTGTAAGTTCTCCTTACTGAACAATAAGTTGGTACAATAATGCTCAGAAATGAGACAAAACAAGCATCCATAATAATCTAGTGCATCCATTTGTAAAGTAATCTAGCAATATTGCTCCTGGCTATCTGTTGATAGCAGAAAATACAACAATAGAGTGCAGACAGAAAACTTGGACATGGGTAGTTAAATGTGTAAAATTTTATGCTAGAAAATACCACAGATGTACTCTAGATGTGCCTGGGGCTCTGCATGATCCAAAGCAGAATTTAAGACTTGCCTCATACTGTTGTGTTTATTAGTAGTACTAGTATTAATTCTTTTAGAAGTGAAATGAAGATTATATCAAGGCAATTTTTTTTTTAAACTATAGCTATCTACTTTTTCATTTTGTTTCAAATTAGGTCCATTTTGCCCAGGAGAATTAATTACATACCAGGAATACTTAATACATGTACTGTTGATGCTTTGATTCCTTACTACTGAATTGGTGTTATTAATAACAGAATCACTGAAGCAATGGGAACTTTTGCCTGTGCCTCTACAGCCAGTTTCTTATCTTGTTCCATGATGGGAATATGTGAAATATCAGTTTATCCATTAAAGCAGCAGAAAACAAATAATGATAATCCAGCCTTAACCGGATTTTTAATTTTATCCTTTTCCAAGCTTCAGCAAGGAGTTCTCACTTTTCTGTTGAGAGACATAGTTAAAATCCATGGAATCAAAATAAGATCATCTTCCAAAATCCACATTTCCCTTTGGAAAAGGCCAGGACATTCTTAACTGATAATTATTACTTAAGCATGATGTTTTTCAAACGATCATGCTTAAAATATACAGGGAACACCCATACACATGGAGTCTAATCCTCCTCCTGTCAGTGCTACGTAGTTAGGAAGAAACTTCTTCACCACAGCCAATTCAAACAGTCATCATAGATGTAGTGGTTGTATTTTCAGTCAAGATTAAATTGACCAAAATATTTAAAGAAAGCTGAGCCCATACACAAAAGCATTTGGGTAGAGCAAATTCAAATGCTGACATAGACAGCTGGCTACCCAAAGGCTGTCTCCGATGTTCAATTTCACCTTCTTTAAAATAGTTTGTATTTCGAATTTGAAGCATTCACAGAACAATACTTACTAGATGTTTACTTCAATTAATTCCCAGGAAGTGGAAAGTTCTTAGCCTACATGTGAGGAAAAGCTGTGTCTCAGATTCTGACTTCCTACCTACCAGGTACTTTGGAATTTTCTTTGGTGAAAGCAGTGACAAACATAACTGTAGCTAAAATCACAACTAGATTTTTAGCTCTAAAATTTTGTCACTAAACATGAAAATAGAATTACATTGGCTTCTTTCCCTGCTAAGTTGCTTTTGAATTTTATGGATGGCATGGTTTTAACATTTTTATTTTAGCAGATAAAGAATAGCTGAATTCTACAGCAATCAAATTCTACACTTCAAATAACACAGGTTTAATACTACTTCTCTGTAGTGATTCAGGCACTATGTGTTTTGGTGGTGTGAGGGGAGGGAAGGAAGACTAGTGTGTATTGAAAACAAGGGCATGAAATCAGCTACGTAATATTAGTTATTTCTAGTTAAAGCCCAGACCTAAAGTCATGCCTAAAGCCTCTTCATAGTCGTTGTGGTTTTGGTATGCAAGTTTACAGGTAAGGCTATACTCCATGGCTGGTACCATGGGTCAGTACAAGAGTCAGTACAAGATGTGAAAGAAGGGATGAAATATTGCCAAGTAACAGGGTGGAACTCGGGTTAACAAGGTGATCTCACAAGGACATTTAATGAGGAAATTCAACAGCTTTACAAGCAACCTGAGACTCTAATGGACAAGCAGTTTGTCCAGAACTAAAAATCTCTATGATCTCAGAAGGATGGAACTACACACATGGGGTTCATACTTACAGTATTCATATTCAGCTATAGTCCTACAGCTCTAAATTTTGCTGAAGAAAGACAAATTCCATCATAGCCTTACCTTCCCTGTTACAGCATAAATGAGACAATAAAAATATTTAAAACATTCCATAATTAACTCAGAGGCCAGTAGTAGTCTGAAATGAGTGAACTGAGATGGACACTAGATGATGAGGCTTTATAGCTATTACTAAATTGATTTGTAAGAAATTCCTAAGTGTGATTCAGGACCATGAAAGTGATCTATGGCTTAATAAAATATTGCATTGACACAAGAGAGACAATAAAAGTCTTTCTACATGAAAAGTGACACCATATAAATACGATGACTGGCATTTCCTCTGAAAGTCCTGCAGCTTCAGTGTATATGCTCTGTTTATAATACAGGTAAATAAAGATACATATTGGTAAAGCTGTATTATATTTTTATTGCTCAAACCAAAGAAGTAAAAGAACATGTTTCACATAAGAGGGTGCAAAAAGGACACAAAATATTTGAAGGAAATTATTGGAGCACAAATTCTGCTCTTTATTTACAGGGACAAAGAAAGGACAATTATATTTACAAGGAACACTAAATGCAGAGATATTTTTTTCTTCCTAGATGTGAAACAGTATTATATAATTCTGACAATGCAAAGAGGAAGCAGAAAAATAAGTAGGAAAGAGCACAGAAGTGTGCATTTTGGTGGAGCTCTCTTTCAAAACAACAAAAGCATTAAAAAAAAGAAAAAGAAAAGCAACACAGCCTTTGTCAACTTTTAGCTATTTAAATAAATACAATTTATTTCAAACTTTGAAATTATTTGTTTTCAGGTTGTGTTTAATATCTACTCTAATAGTAAGCATTAACATCAACCCCCAAATTTTGTTGGTGGATAACATTTTAAATACTTTAAAATTAATAATAGGTAAACATAGATGATTGGAGATGGCCATACACTGTGGCAACATAATTTGGCCCCTAGTTATAACAATATGTTGAAAAAATGCACAAAATACTGAACATACTTCTGGTGTGCTTAAACTCACAAATCAGAAAAGAGGTAACGTGCTGAATCATACATTGCTTTTACTCAGTTTCTCTCCGGAGACTGCAAATCTAGTACAGTCACCATTTCAGCACTTCTAGCCTTTTGCTAGGCTTCTGTGCCTGCTTTTTATAAAATGTGACTCCGTCCATAATATAGAATGTAAAACTGGATATGAGAGTCGCACTTTTTAGACTAATGTCACATGCATGTGTCTGGAATGATTTCCTCTGTCTTATTTTCTATGTTCCTGAGCACTCATTCTAACACTTTCCTGTTTTACTGCGGAAATACATTTTGCTGAGAGTTTTGTGGCTGTTTATTGCGTTTCTGCTCCCAGGTCCATTCCCTGCTTTCTGCCAAATATACTCATTTAATATACACTGTCTCTGACTGCTTTTAACCCCAGTGTACCCAGTGTAACCCTTGTACCTACATATTTTTAAAAAGATAAAAACATGGAGCTCTCCCTCCTTCTGAACAGCTAAATACACAATGAAGGTTTTCACATGATAGTAATAATCGTAATTATATTTAGCAGTCTTCATCTTTAAAGCATCCTTCCTTCAGATGTAGACAAACCTGCATAGTGCCACACACAGCAAAACCTTCTGGGGTACAAAATCAAGGAATTATAATAAATTCTATAGAATGCATACATCATTTAATGGTGCACATATTCACACATCAGTGGGTGAGATGACATTGAACATACAAAGAACAGAGAAGTATCCTTAGATTCTGAGTGGGTTAACTGTAGGGAAGGCTGTGCCTAGCCAAAACTTCAGCTCAGCTTTTTAAACTTTTACATTATTTGTTGCCCTGTCTGGAGTGGATTTTATGATATTTGGAATCAAGTGTCTTGTTGCTCACGCTTTCCTTCTTTCTCCTTGCTCATAAACATGGAGACTGTGTTGCAGGATCTCCTGAGCAAAGCAAAGAAGGAAGGGATGCTATCACAGTGCTCACATCAGGGATGTGAAGCTGAAGAAACAACGTTTGAGGAGGTACTTAATATTTTTTGTGTTTTTAAAATAATGTGGTGTTACAACAAGAACTCATGATGTACAAGGAAAGGAGAGTAGACAACTTGTTTCTCTTGTTTTTAGGTGACACCTTTACACCATATTGCTATCCACAGAGTTACAAAGTCTGATTCTTCTGGCCAGAGATGCTAGGCTTTTTCTAGATAAATTATATGTGAATATTCTCCATGCTTTTGTTCAGCTATCAACACTGCAAACCGTAGGGCAATTGAACCAACGGTTGCAATAGAAATAAAATAAATGGCCCTTCAGTAGAGTTGTCCTGAAGATCTCCATGTCTCAATGCACAAGGCTGCAACAGACCCTCTGCACTTCATATAGATTCTGAATTTTCAGTGTCCCATTTACTGACTGAAAGATACTGATAGAGTAGAAATCTATTAATAAATTGCAAAAATTACATATATTTGTAAATTACATTTATTAATCCCAAAATTGGATGCACTTTTTCTTGTTTTTCATTAATTTATTTTCTTCTCAATTTTCAGCTTCCTCCACTTCCTTTTTTTGTTGCTGCTTCCAAATTTCTTAACATATTTTCCTCTTTCGTTTTCTCTTTCTCTCTCTTTTGCAGTGCTTTATATTGTCCTTTTTCCTTCATGTTCATCCTTTAGTATAGCCATGTAGTATTTCTCCTGTAGGTCATTTTACCATCTTTACATCAAGATTTTTGTCCAGAACACTGACCATTTTCTTTCACTCCCCTTGAGCTTCAGACTCCAAAATTATTGGCTGGGTTGTCAACAAGATCTGCTAACTTTAAAAGACGGTGTAGCTGTGATCTATACCACACTGCACTGCTCGTTGGACAAGCTGCCCTTCCTACAGACACTTTTTAAGTTAGATAATCTGAAGGCTAAAGGCTACCTGTGAGCTTAGGGAAGAGGTGTAGCTATGTCTTAAACTGTAAAGCCCACAGAAATTGACAGAAAAGCAATCACATCACTAGGCTTATGCAGTCTTGGAAGAGGTGTTCCTCAGTGAGGAGAAAGAAGAAAGAGAGACATTGGAGACCAGTTGGAAGTCAGGGAGAACTGTGAGCCAGTTTCAGAAGTGAGAGCAAAACTAGCAGAGATAGAGAACAGTGTAGCTTGTAAATTTGTACATTCACAGGCATTTCAAGCAGTATGACTAGCTGATGTTTACAGCACAGGGTGCCTCAGGAGATGCTGAATATCTGAAAAACTACAAAACTGACAAAAACCTGTATGTAGTGACATCAGAGAAATACTCAATCCCATCTCAGTAATACAGCATTTTGAGCCAATTTCACAATTCATAATGCACTGGATAGGGGAAGCTGCTGCATAATTACTAATAATTATTGGGGAAATAGATGGCGGTTCAGTTTAGCTTCACCTCTCCAAATACACTGTTGATTGGAATAAATTAGCACCATTGATGCATGTGCCTACAGCTTGTTTTTAAAAATTGTTGCCAAGTGGCACTAACAAGAAAACTTGTAATGTTTCCGTTAACATGGAAGCAAGAGCACTTTACTCAGGCACAAGGACTACTTGCCTCAGGGCAGCTTCTGGGGTGAAAAGAAATCATAAAAGGAGGTGTAGACCTGACCAAAACACTTAGCCTCTAAAATGGGGATCTTAAACTCTTTTTTTGCCCTGTACAAGTCATATTTTGCTAGGCCAAGCCATGGGCAGCTTTCATCCTCCCCCATGTATCCATATAGATAGAGTAGATAACTGCCCAATATCAAATTCAGGTCACTTAAAATCCAAGCTGCACTGGTGACCATTCAGGTTGAATTAAGGCATTGAGAAAGTTTAGATAAACACAGCCAGCTCAGGTCCCAAGTTGTGTATCTGCTTTACATAGGGACTTCAAAAATTTATCAGGAACTTCAGAGCAAGTGATGCAACATGACTGTATTTCTTCAGGAGGGAAGGTGAGTGCTAGAACAGAACACCTAGCACACGGTGACCCATCCCTAAAGCAGATACAATTCAGAAGGACCACACTGCAGAAGTAGATTTGCTCAGTCAGAAACAAGGCAGATGAGACTGGGACAAGGGCTGACCCATGCAAGATCTCTTAACAGCCCAAGCCAATATCTGTGGAACAGGAGGAAACAAGGGTTAATCTGTCCCTTATCTCTCTGACCCTGTATGGGTTTAGAGGAGGCTCAAGAACCCAGTTTCTTAGCATAAACATTTTGTGCTGTAGCCAGCCTTTCATTTCTAGGTCAGAAATTAGTCCAAGGCTGACTTCATGTCTGCTTTCTTATTTAAGAAATACATATGCAATACTGGCAGTATTTTCTTCAGGATCCAGTCATGAACAATCATGCAGATAAGATCACATCAGATATCTCATCAGTTTAGTAATTAGAGTCAGGACAGATTTTGCTCTTGCCTACAGTTAGAATTTTCTTTTTCTGAATTTCAGAGATGAGCAGAAAATGAAAAACATGCTTTAGAACCACGTGTTGTCAAAGATGTTTTTTAATCAAATTTCGTCTTGGTTGAGATTTCCCAAGTAAACATGAGAAATTACTTGACCAAATTAATCCCGAGTGTATCTTAGCCTTTTGCTCTGAAGGATTTAGCAGAGAGCCAAGAAGTTCAGGATGTCGGAAGAAAATGCTTTTGGAGTTACTAAATTGCAGTCTCCATAGTGATTTTTTGCCATACATTAAACAAGCAAGAAGACATAACAGACTACGGAAGATTCTCCTCTAGCAAAAGTAAGCAGAATTATAATGGAACAACTTTCACTCACATGTGTGGAGACACTGTTTCAGTGATGAATAGATTATACCCTAACAAAATAACTTCAGTTTTTTGGGGTGATGTGTCTCACAGTAGTTGTGAGAGGGGATGTAAAGAAGATGCCTGGGGAAAGGGACAGGAGAAGTCAGAGGATGGGAAAGGGAAGCCACAGCAAGAGGTAGAGAGAAAGGGGGGATATATGGGGTCTCTTTGCTATGAGGCATAAAATGGTTTAAAACTTGAGTTCAGAAGTGTATAAGACTTCAAATAAAGCATTGCTGCTGACATTTTAAAGGTCTTTTCTTAAATTATGGCAACTACAAGCACCACTTACCTCTTTTGTATAACAGAAAT